>JAHZMV010004904.1:0-12310 GCA_027743765.1 Coecobrya sp. COE2 | reverse complement strand
GTCAATTATCGGAATATCATCTTCATTCCGTGACTCCTGTTGACAATCTGGCTGCTTTTGTAACTCCATTTCTCTCACAAATTGTGCTTCCCATTCATCTTCCTCTTCTTCGTCAATGGCAAACGTTGGTGGCTCGTTTGCATGCTTCAATATTGGAATCTTTGATGTGCACATATTTTTAATTTCTGGAAACGCGTTTTCATCTTTCTCTGAAGAAGTGGTAAGCCTTGAGGAAATGAGCGAAACCCGTGGGATTTTATCGGTTTTGTCTTCATGGTTAACTGTAATTGCTACTGGTATTTGTAGAACGGTGCTACATATACTTTGCTCACTAGCGCAGTCCTCGCACCCACTTCCCATTTTGAATATACAACTTAAACACGCCACATGTCCACAGATATAGAAGCACGCCCTTCTGCACTCCGTCGAATCAAAATTGCTTCCACATTTTCCACAAATTATGTCCTCCTCTTCTGGCAAAGCGGCCGAAAGGAGTTTAATTTTCTGACCACGTTTCATAAGATATCTCATATTTGCTTCTTTACTTCAACCAACCCGGAAAAAATCTAACAAAAATATATCATACAAATTATCCTTCTGTATCAATTTATATGTGTTGCTTAAAACACTTTTGAGCAATCTAATGGGCGATTTGATAAACGATTACTATGCTATTTGATGAAATTTTTAGTGAGTGAGTGAGCTGACGATGCGTTGTTACAGCACACAGGAACAAGTATTTTTCTCGTGTATCATCATTGGTAAACCGCAACAATTATAGTAAATCTAATTTCAACCCAATGTATTGTACTGCCCATATTATGAAAATTTCATATGATACCATTTACAACACACGTGATAAATTTATATTACTTGGAACTTCGAACAGAAAAACAATTTTTGAAACATAAAATATTTCTATACCAATGAACTGAGAACTTGTGAGTAAATAATATAATAGCTGCATGATTCTCAACCCCTTTTTTGCACTGTGGCCAGCCAAGCCGTTTTCAGAACTGAGCTCAGGGAAAAAGCTTGCTGATTATTTGAATGTCTAGTGCTCACCAAAAGTTGTCCGAGTTGTTTGGATTTTCAAAGCATTTTTTTCTTCTTTCTCGATCCTTCCATCTACTCTGCCTCATCGTAAAATTATTGTGATATTTTGCGCAGTACGTTTTCTATTATAGTTATATCGCTCTTCATTCTTTCCAGAGTTAGAAAAATATCACGCAATACTCAGCCATGCTATACAATGCGCATGCAATCGGAGTAGGTTGCAATGTGGTTGGGCAGGTTTGGAAGAAAAACAGGTTGAAAATATAAACCAAGCTGTTGGTCAGAATTAGAATACATTTTGTTAAAATTAATTTCACTGAGAAATGGTTTGATTTTTAATTAAATACCGATTCCATTGCTATTTAAATTTGGATTGAAAATTAGACTAGGGGACATAAAAACCCCGAATTCTTTGAAAAAGTCGTACAGACAAGCATGAATTTAACGAAACAAATTCAAATGCTTTATTGCTAAATAAACAATGATGATAACTCTGATAAAATGGCTAGATAGGAAAGCCCAGTGTAATAAACTGACTCAACACTCATTCATTCACATATTTTCAGACTGTATTCAAAGTTGTTTGAAGAAACTTGATCTGTTTGTGATATTAGCAAGTCATAAGGAACAAGTTCCGCTGTCTGCTCAGCTTACTGTCTTGTCTTTTTGGCTGGCTTTTGTAAACTTTGTAGTCTGGGATACATTTTTACAAAAATCCTTACACAAAACAAACCACATGAATGACCTTCAAGTTATGCAACGTGTACTAAGGAATACGATAAGATTTTATTAATACAATTATTTTACTCTGGCGTCCAGCATGGGTATTTATTTTGTATCAAGTTACACATGGATTTATTTGAGATATGAGAAAGTGAATTTGAAAGTAAAATAAAATTAGCTTTAAGAATAAACCAAACTGAGTCAAAGTCAAATGGGCTTCTAACAACATATTGTTAATATTAAACTAGTTTACACGACTGACTTATAAATTCTACGTTTGGATTGATGGTTCCCCTATAATACTAAAGCGAAATATTCCGACGACAAATATGTTTCTTGTAGTCATATTTGCAGGTTGATGCTTAAATCAGCAATGCGATAGAAGCAACCTGTTTTGTGGCAACTAATGTAATTGACATGAGGTGATGATTTTTTGTACACTCTGCACAATGACTTCATGCTTATCATAAAGGTAGACAAATATTGTGCAACTAATTAACGTCCTGTTTGGATAAAAAATGTAATTGGTTTCGCAAGTTAAATCCATGGGAAAATATAAAGTTGTTAGTTGGTAGAAATAATTTTTATTTACTCTGGGGATACAAATGTACACTTTTGTCAATGAAACTATGTTCACATCTATGTATTAGAAATGGGTTTGATTTGCGTGCTAATTATGCTTCAATTAGGGCGTACAACATTATGGTTTTAATTATCGCTCATTTATTAATTTACACTGACAATTTGTTTTAGTTCAACGGCTTATGTAAATGTATGCAGTTTTTGTCAACCTTGTCAATGCTCAGACTAAATAATTGTGTTCATGTCAATTGGGTGAATAATGTATTTATCGTAAAAATTAGAAAACGTAACTCACCATCAAACGTCCGCGATGAGAAAATTTCTGGTTAAGAATGTCTCATCTGTTCATTCAACTATACCCTAAAATATCAAACGTCGCACATTTCTCGTTCCAGTTTATACCCTATAACAAGCATACGATTGGAAGGCAGAGAAAATAATAGAATAGAACACTTTCACGTAGCACGGCTGAAATGTTACTGACTCAGAATACAACAAAGTCAACTTGACAGCGCAACAGAAATGCTCACTTACACAACCCTTGTATCTATGCTGTAACAAAAATAATTTCTAACGCTTAGCCCCGCGTGCCAATAAATTATTATATTGGTACCGAAATACATAGCTCCCTCGCATGTGGTATGTGGCCACGTATTTAAATAAATTTTTAGGGTTATACCTATTATATTAATTTTCCTGCCAAGGACAAAGCTAATGACGTAAGTTATATGATATGAGCGTTTTTGAAATTGATTGACCCACCAAAAAATTTCATGTCACCGATTTTCGTAAAAATTTCAGCATAGATTGAATGTCCAGCAAGACCACCAAAAAGCCTAATTTCAGGTCCCCCCTCACCTGGTAGCCAGACGACACATGAGGTTTTTTCTGGGGTATCCTTTCCCATGCTATTTTTTTCCATGCGTCGTTTCTTCAATTCATAAGCAATTTCAAAAATTCAAAGTGCATCGGAATCCTCGTTACAAAATCTAGCACCGGAATTGTTTTGGTTTTTGAATTTCAGGTGCAGAATTTCAAATGCCAGGCCGTTTTTGAGGGGTTAAAAGGTAGGACTATTTTCGAATTCTCATAACCTCGTGGTGACTTTAATGAAATTGTAAAATGTGAGAAATGCATGTTGAAGATCTTGTCAAGCAGATTCAGATGTAATATATGGATTTGGGAATTCTATTATTAGCTTGCCGTACGGAGCCGACGAATATATTGCTGATTTTTGAGGTCAAAATTATTTTTTCCGGAATTTACTGCTTCAACATAATAACGGACATTTCTCTGTGGTTTTTTTATTTGATAGAGAAATCGATTCTGTAGATGGGAATCTCCATCAAATGACGAATAATATATTGTATGGTTCACATGGAAAAATGACTGATTTTACACTTTCTGGCGTTACAAAATGGTAATTTTTATTCAAGAGTGGATAGTTTATGCACGTAATTGGTATTGGTCAAGAGTGATGGATGCCCATCTGAAAGGGGACGGATCTGAAAGTATGCTTTTTGATGGTCTTGCTGGATAACCAATCTATACTGAAGTTTTCACGAAAATCGGTGAGATAAAATTTTTTTGGTGGGTCAGTCAATTTTAAAAACGCTCTATATGTTGTATAAGCATTTTAAGCTGATATATTCCTCTCCAATAGTATTGATTGATTTCTTACCTAGAGTTATGAACGTATCATGTAGAAAATATTAATCAATCGATTATCCAAGAAAGTAGTAACCATAACTTTTTAAAATGAATAGTAGTACGCGGAAAGGATATTGGAAGCGGTTTTTATATTTAATTTGATTCTGTATCAAACTATTAACTCCAGTTTGATAATTACAATTCGAATGGATAGTTATGCATTTTGCAAGAAAAATCATGCACGGGTTATGAAACTCCGTAACACGACGTAGCAACTAAATCCGCAAAGTTATTCACATGAAATTATGCTCCGCTATGTCTCCGAACTCGAATTGTCCTCTTCATTTTAGTCGACATTTATGAATAAAATATGAGCAAAGGTGTTTCGTAAGTTTTCAGACCATTTTCACTGCCAGGCAAAAATTCCACCGATTAAACATTTCTAGCAGAGTCGTATTTCAGAATTAAACTAATTACAGATATTTATTCTCATAATACTCCTTTACTTTCGTAATTTTCGAAGAATTTTATAACATCACACGATTGCTTTTGTCAATCCCATATTGGAGCGGTTCTATAAAACTTGTTATAAAACCAAAACTATTATGTTACGAAATGCTTTCTCTGGAACATTCCGATTCAGCAAGTGTTTCCAGTAAAATATATGTCATTTTATCGAACGATGGCTGTGAATAATCTCAGGTAAGTTTCGATACATTCATATAACTGACATAACAGAGCACTTTGGCTAACTAGAACAGTTTTCTGATGAGAGTATTTCTAAAGTCGTCATTTTACAGAAATATGTTTTGGTAACTACTGTTATTTATACAAAATGTAACCCAATATTTTTGTGTGAAAATTTTATTTTTACTTTTCAATGTCGGATATTCTGAAAACGGTATTAAACTTTGCCTGTTATTTGACGGCACATTGAAAAGCTCAACATTTTCATTTTTCAGACAAACTGACCACGAAACTTAAAACTTGACGCTCTATATTTAGATAAATAAATAAATAAATAAGCCAATAATTTTTTCTATCCAAAAAGTGTTAGCAAATACCTTAGCAATACTTTTAAAAAATTCCAGGACATTAAAACATTCTCTAGTTTTATAGCATTTTAATTAAAATAATTACGAATAAAGTTAATTATTACCGAAATCCGGAACCTTCAAACTAGATTAAGATCGTCCTGTGAAATGTGATGCAACCAATGTTTTAGTTTCTCACATTTCCTTACACTATGGTATGAAATGGTATTTTGAAAATGGTATTTTCACGTGTGAGGAATAATTTTATAAATTTGTTTATACAAGTTTATCAATGTTTTTTATCATTAAGTTCAAAAGAACAACATTTCACAACTGAAGTTATCTTACAAAAACTATCTGTGTTTTTTGAAATAGGTTCAAACTTGAAAAATTAACTATCGTCAGTGCTGTGTGCTGCGCTGTGAAAACTATTCTTGTCGTTATAATTAAATAACTTTTATTACTTATCATTTGATCAAAAATTGCCACATAACCATTTGTCTGCAGCCAGAAGCCTAAGCGATGACGCACATAAACCTTGAACTGGTAGCTATTTGGACGAGAGAAAGCCCAGAGCTAGCGGTAAACTGGTTATGAATTTTATATCCCATAACTCTACCCAAGTGGATTCTTAATTAACTTCACTCCAGTTGCTTTTTCCTAGTAAGCAAGAATAGATTTGCTTACATGGTATTGCAAGATTATAATTCTAATCATGTTTTCGTTCTACTCGGTAATAATTTATTACGTTCATGTTGTCCGTTTCGATGAAAAGGTTTATTTCGCCTTATTCACTAGTTACTGTGCCATGCTAAAGCATTGATAAAATCTTGTGAAAATAGAAAACCAATTTCTCTTGTACCATAACTATTATCAATATGCTTTCATTTTCTGTTCAAGCTCAAATAATGTTCCATTGCAGATATTAAATTTAGATTTAATTTAAGATTGGAATAGGTACACACAAAAACATTGGTAGATATTGCTTGAAGTAGAGGAAAATAGTTTATCATTTTCAAGTCGAACCTAGAATTTCATTGTTAATGTAAATATGAGCATTCATATCATTGACTTGAGATGGACTAGAAGACAATTATTTATTCGGCTTATGTCAAACTACCTAATCCTCAGAATCGAATGAAAAAATGTTATGATTAATAAACAGTGTTTTGCTAGATATTAAATCGCTTCAGTCAGCAGTCGCTGCAATATAAAGAAATTCTTCTAATTTTCGTCTTTTTGGTTAAGTAGGTGATAAAAGAAATTGTTATCAGCTATACCTAAATGTCAAATAACTAAATTTGTTCCTATATTCATAAATATTACTTGGGCATCGTACGGTGAAATAAAATTGTTGATTAATATTAATGCTGACTCATAATTACAGATATAGCAGCACGATCATGATGTGCTTACAAATTTTATCTTTTTATATGACGGATTTAGTTGCTTGATTTACAACCAGTCTGATATGAGCGTTTATGAATAAAGAGATAAATTTATTTTATATTATTTTACTGAACTTATCAGTTGCCCATGAGTGGTATGACATTTATATTTAATGGATAAGCAGATAACGATGAGAGTTTCTTGGAATTCATTAAAATCACTCAGAAAATATCTCTAGGTAAGTATTATGCATTTCTAGGAAAGTAAAACAAAAATACAAGTATCTGTTCATATAAACAAATGACATGAGTATACTAAATTGTGCTGCCATAAACTATTAAATATGTACAGTCATTCACATCAATTTTTAGGAATGACTTATTCTTTCCTATATCATCAATATTTGTTTCAGTGCAGTCACTAAATCACCATCAGCAAAAGTACTGTTAGTTCCAAAGCTGGTTGAAAAATAGTCTTGGACCAGCTACATTCCCATATACAAACCGGGTTGTGCTTGCTCCAATATTAAATCTATTTTAGTTGCGAGAACCATATATGGTTTTGATAATAGTTACGTCATCGTCGTCAGATGTTTCATTGAACTGTTGTGGCCTATTAGGAAAGGCATGTAATAACAAACCTATTTTTTAATATAGACAGATGAATTGAGCTCTTTGAACAAACAGGTAAACAATAACTACACTGAATCGAATATCCAGAAATCTGAAAGTAACAATTTACGTTAAACATATTCAATGTATTGCACTATTCGAATGATATCCTAGGCTTAAAATGAGTGAAAATCAGAAAAATGTTGAAAATCAAACCGAAGTGGAATCTCCTAGTGTCATCTTAATTGATCCACCGCGTGCTCCGCCACCTATGATAGAGCGACTCAAAAAGGAAGCAACTGAAGCTACACAAGTACAAAACTCGGAAATATTTTACTTCTTTGGCCAAAGCCAATTAGTTGGCAGGGGCGCTAGTTGCTATGGAGTTTTTAAAGGATATCATCAGCAACCGGAAAAAAAGGCGGCAGTAAAATTAGTTTATTGGAATGATGGTAATAAAATATATACGTACAATTGACTATTGTCCAAAAATTTATTTTTAAAATTATGAATTTTGGTTATTAGAAACCGATATGAATGAGCTGAATATCTGGAAAGAGATCAGTTTGTTCAATGACAACATCCGTATGATATGAATGAAAAGCTACTGGTAAATATCAAAGATTCCAATGTGAAACCAAAGGAAATAATATCGAATCACTACTATATTAACAAATCTACACCAACACATCACCATTTCGTTTTATGGATGCTGCAGAAAGCTTCCAAAAATCGACCAACTATTCAACAGTGTAATGCTCATCCACTCTTTTGGCAAAATGACTCGGAAAAAGTTTTTAAATTTTTTGACGACGTATTAGATTCACTAGATGGGCCCAGGAATGATGGCGACGATGACAAGACAAAAAATATTGTTATTTACTGCGTTGGCTTTGCAGTTACCAGTCATTTCCGAGAATTTATGAGAAACTCTTTGTACTCCATTCAGAGGGATCGTCCCTGGAACTGGAAATTGGATATTGACTCGCGACTGCTGGAACTATATTCAATTTCTCATGCGACAGATGGATATAACGGCTTTTCAGCATTGTCGTTTCTTAAGTTTGTTAGGGATAAAGTTAGAAATGGTCAGGATTTGCGGGAAGAAGTTGTCAAAGATTTATTTAGTAAAGATGGGACAATGGAGGGATTTTGTCAGGAAAAACTTACACGATATTTCCTTGAATTGTATCCCCATATGCCATTTTTGTTTTTCTTTGTAATCGCAAGAATTTCAGGGCAGTATCCACATCTTCATAATTTACAAGAAAAATATTTCAAGGAGTTTATATTGTGCCATGATAAATGGAATGTTGGTGCGATTAGTGATTGTTTAAGAATATTATTTAAGAAAATAGATTTTATGTCAATATAATTATATAACGATAATAAATTCAATTAACATTTAAAAAACATTTTTGTGTATTTCTGGTTTATAGTGGATAATTAACATAAAATGATATTATTTATAAATTACAAATAGAAAAATGCGATTGCACTCATTATTACTGGTTTAATCTATTAATAATGAAACATAATACAAAAATAATAATACAAAAACTCTCACAGATTTTTGGCAACCAACTGATAAAACTGCAAGATAATTACGGGCTTATCAATTTTATCTTATTATATGGATGAAACGAGGTAGGTTTTTCTGCAAGCACTCAAAGCAACAAAATTATATACTCAGACATAAACCTGTCAATATGCATATAATCCGTTTTATAGGATATATGTTTAGGCATTCCTCAAAATTTTATACAAACGTGTGTATCTATTACTAAATAAGTCATCCAGGCAACCAATAATGACAGCACTACATTTGTATTGCTGGCATCGCAAGTAATAGGAGAAATTATTTGCCGTATATTGAAATATATATTATAAGCTAATGAGATATGCTAAAGCTGCACTATTGCTAGTTCAAACAGACGATGCCACTTATTTGTCGCTTCACACAGAAGATGACGTAGCTAGAAATGCTTATGGATTTTATAGCTGTTTGGTTTATGTCGTGTAAAAATTTGAGTCCTAAATCAATAACTTCCAGATTTGTATGGAATTCGCTTTCTGACGTTACTCCGTGCAGCATAAAGTGTGATGAAAGTTGGTTTTCTGATTGCACGAGCTTGCTCACTCTCATTTTGCCAGTTCGCAAGTTTTCTTGCAAGGATCAGGGTTAACTGAAATATTGCAGGTAAGCCACATTTTTAGTCGACATTTCCTTTGTGTAATAAAAAATTAGACTGCAGTTTCTTCCAGATTACCACTAACATTTATGGTGTCACAGAAACAATAGTCTACTCAAGTATGAAGGTTATCACATAAGTTGTCATTTGGAATTGGATTTGGTGGGTATTTATTTTGGTGTTTATACGAAACGTTCTTTTAGATTTAAAATGTGTGACAACGGAAACGTCGATGAAGATGGGACCTCGGATCAATCACCTGTTATACGTGCAATTGCACAATCATTCGGTCCACCACCGCTGATTGAACGACTACAAAGGGAAGCCGTTGAAGTGACACGTGTTCCAAATTCGGAAATATTTTACTATTTTGGACAAAGTCATATGATTGGCATGGTAGCAAGTTGCTATGGAGTATTTAAAAGATATCACAAAAAACCTGAAAGGAAGGCTGCAGTAAAACTTTTGTACTGGAATGATGGTAATAACAAGAAAATTAAATAAGTTTCCATTATACTTTTAAAAACTAAGCAATTGGATATTTGAAAACGTTATCAAACAGAGACTGACATGAATGAAATCAATATTTTGGAAGAATTAGGGTCTCAAAATTGCAATAAGGATTTACGGTTCCAATATTTAGTAAACTTGTATGAGTTTACGCCTGGATCTATTTCTTTGGGCGATACTCAAACGCGTATACTTTATATTTGCATGGAACTGGCAATGTACAGTTTGGAGCATGAACTTACCCACAACAAGGACAGCGAAGCTGACATACCCAGATGCTTTAACTACATGAAAAATTCTCATTTTCGAGCATCCCACATCTGGACAGCGTATTGCCAAACTTGGTGACTTTGGGCTGAGTCGCCTGCTTTCTCAAGGGGAAGGCTCCATGTCACTAGGGAAAGGCACAAAAATTTGGATGTCACCAGAAGCCTTATGTGGGATTGATGACGAGCAGTTATTTCTTAATACGAAGGCAATGGATATATTTTCGCTTGGGCTGGTTACCTTCTACACTCTTTCGTTTCGAAGGCATCCTTTTGAATTCAACGGAAAATGGGATCCGGGCTGTTGTGCGGTCCAAACTTGCACCACGGACATTCCTTACACGGGTATTTGTGCGGTCGGACATTTTTTCGGCCGGGTATATGTCTTCTACACTCTTTCGTTTCGAAGGCATCCTTTTGAATTCAACGGAAAATTGCTGGTGAATATCAGAGATGAAAATGTAACACCAAATGAAGAGGACATGATGTATATTGCTAACAGCTCTACCCCGGCGGGACACCTAGTTTCTTGGATGCTTCAAAAAGATCCGACAAAACGGCCAACCATTGAGCAGTGCATAGCTCACCCATTTTTGTGGAGTGATGAGACCGAAAGAGTTTTGGGATTTTTAGATGACGTTTTGGACTCACTGCTATTTGGAGGAAATGACGATGAAGAAATTAGGATGGTCCGCCGTTGTGTGAACCGTGCTGTGACAAGTCATTATCGGAATTTGTTGAGCAAGTGGTAATACTCTGTTCAACGGGATCGCCCGTGGAACTGGAAGGTTGACGTTGATCCGCAACTTTTACCGGTATATTCACTCTCTCAGCAAGATGACGGCTACAACGGAGTTTTGGCTATATCATTTCTCAAATTTTTTAGAGATAAACGTTTAAACCGTAATGAGTTGAATGATGAAGTTGTTAAAAATTTGTTCAGTTTAGATGGAACAATTCAAACATTTTGCCAAAATATGCTTAACCAGTATTTTATTAAACTGTATCCGGAAATGCCCTTTCTGTTTTTCTTTACAATTGCAAAAATAGCCAGTGACTATCCGCATTTGGACAAATTACATAAAAAATATTTTACAGATTTTGCGTTTTGCTCTGACAATTGGAACAATGGTGTGATTACTGATTGTCTAGAAGTTTTATTTAAGCTGATGCAACGATACACGAAACGCAAACGTGTGGATTAGAATTATTCGTTAATTAAGGTTAATAAACATTGTATGCACAAATAAAATCCTACTATCAGTATGTAAAAAATTGGAGTTTTTTAGATAAATTTAAAATAAAAAAATTAAACGTCAGGATTTTCCATACAACAAATATGAATATCGGATATGGAAAACATGGCAAACTTTTTCCAGATTGAGGAATATATGCGTACAATTTTTGATCTCAATATCTGTATAAATTTCTAACAAACTGTTATGAACCCCGAATTCTGCTTATACTTTAATTATCATGACAGGAAATTATATTATTAATATTTACTTAAATCATGCCATCTAGTAAATTTGATCGAACACAGTAATACCTGGTTGGTCAACAGTAGAGTAGGTATTCAGCTTGATTTTCAAGAATAATTACTTTAATACCAAATAGTTAATGTTTAAAAAATATGTATGTGGACAGCACTCCACCATGAAAAGTTAATATTTTGGGCCGCCTTAACAATGTCGCAAATCCGAAATCTAAAAATTGCAGCCAGTTTTCATGCGGATACATTAATCAATACAACATCGATTACTTTGGATTCCACTTCACTGAGTAAATTTTGATATTGGCAAAATAGGATCTGGAAACGAAAGTAAACAGCAAAACCAAAGCACAACACCATTATTGATTTCCAATTTATATATGTAAACTTTCTTCTCCATAACCTGGTATATTTTGGTAACCAAAATAATCAACTTCAGAAATTGTGATATTCGACTGGAATCATCAAACAGGCTGTTTATCTGAAATATAATAAAATATTAATGTAAGCCCACCTTAAATTGTAATTATGGTTATACTTTAATTTTGTAGCATAGAATATTTAGCAATAGCGTTACTTTTTAGATAGAGTTACACGGTTTGTAATTCATTTGGTTAAATTTGCTGTGAACGCAGATTGATTATGTTAGTTGAAAATTTTCAGTTAAAGTTTTAGGTCATAGTGAACATAATAACCCTGGAAATATTATGTATTAAGGTGAGGGTGTTTAAACGTTCCAACAGCTCCTCAGTGGTATTCTGAATGCTGCTGGGGTATGCGTAATATTGTTTTTTGTTTGAGAATA
>JAHZMV010004903.1:0-13943 GCA_027743765.1 Coecobrya sp. COE2 | reverse complement strand
CGTGAGAGTAACAACTTGAAACTTTGCACAGAGTACACTTTCATGGGATACTATATATATAATATCAAGGCGGCAAAATCATAGACTATCGTGTTTAAGGGGGGTCACGGTCCAAAAATGTTGCTCCATTTGAATTTAAAAACTCATGATTTGAAATGAACATTTTTGTTAAATAAGATAAATGAGATTATTGTAGGTTAATTATTACTATATACAAACATTGTTGATGATTATGATTGAGTTACCGTATAAAAAGGAAAACAATGTATTCTATATATGTAGAAAGTATGTGGCAGGGCCCTATACCGTCAGCTTTAGAATTTATAGTTTATAATTTTATTACCTGAAAAGCAAACGCTATCTTGTTCAAGTAGTTCAAGTTTCATTTGGAGATTTACCGATTGCTGAATCTTTCTAGATCAAAACGCTTGTCGAGTGACTGCACTTATTCAAATGAACTTTTAAGTGGTTGTTTTTTGCAGGATTCATATCCACATTTGAAGCACAAAAAGGGACGTTCTTTTGTGTGTGAACGTATATGATGATACAAATCGTCCTCCTTATAAAATGCCTTTTGGTCTTTACACAAAAGCCAGCTGTTAGGTTTAACTTGTTCATGTATTCGTCTTTGATGGATCTGCAGATACGAATGGCTCTTGAATGACTTGGTACAAAGTGAACAATTGAATGTTATTTCTTGTGTAGAATGCTGCAAATTAAAATGGGCTGTTAATGACACGTTATGGGCGAAACTCTTATGACATGTATTGCATTTGTGCACTTTTTCCCCCGTGTGCGTAAGAATATGCCTTGTTAAATTGTTTTTCTGACTAAATGTTTTCTGACAGATTTCACATTTATGAGGCTTGATGCCAAAGTCTAATCTTTCATGATTCCTCAATGTCGAGTTTTGAGAAAACCTCTTTTCACAATATTTGCAGCAATATGGTTTCTCCTTGGTATGCACTTGCATATGACTTTCTAGATGCGGATATGATGTAACTCCTTTATTGCAAATTTGGCAAGTGAATAACTTATTATCATTTGAGAGATGTATTGTTCCAATGTGTGCTTGTAGAACTTTTTTGTACGCAAATGTCTGACTGCACTGATCACACCGAAACCGTCGTTCTCCTTTGTGTGTACTCATGTGAGCTACAAGATAGGATGAACGTGTAAATCCTTTCTGACAAGAATTACACTTGTGTGGACGAATGCCATGATGTGTACTGTAGTATGATTTGAGTGAATCCTTCCGAGTAAACTTTCGATTGCAAATGTTGCACTCGTGACTTTTTTCTCCAACATGTATTTTCATATGCACGCTGTAACTTTGGCTAAATCGTTTATTACAAATGTCACAGCGGTGGACCTGTTCACCTGTATGAGTTCTTAAGTGCGACTCTAGGTCGGTCTTTGAATAAAATGATTTATCACACAATGGACATTTGTGATATCGCTCTTTGTTATGTACAAATCGCACGTGCTGTCCAAGGTGTGACTTGGATGCAAATGATTTGATACACTGGTAATAAGAACAATGATAAGGTTTCTCATTGATGTGTAATCCTATATGATGTTGTAATTCATGGTTCCCAAAACAAGATCTTCCGCAAAAGAGACAGATGGGCTTGTTTCTTGACATATTGAAACCAGTTGGAAATGTGTTTGAGGTCAGATTAAATTTACTGGTATATTACCGATTTCAATTGGTAGTTTTGGAATTCGATTCGGTTGATAATATTTGAGAATAACTTCAAGAATTGATGTTTGTGCACATTGCACTTTATAATGAATAAAAATGGCAACGTATAAAACACAGATAACTATAAGTAAGGAAACTTATTTACGTAGAGTACATATTTATGATCACCAGAAATTTATACTATGGTACACGCCTAACACGAAGTTCTGAAATGTATGATAGGATAGCATTAACTAAGCCACTAACAATCTTTTTTCGGTATATCAATTTGGTAAGTTTTAAGCTCATCCGATCAACAATTTTGCTTTGGTTTTAACACTGTTAGGACTTCAGCCCAGCCGTTAATTTGAACTCATAGTGATACTGGCGATTACACAGCAATACACCGTGGGAACCAGCGTTGAAAATTTAAACCGTTGTAAATTTTAAACCGTTTTTACAACTTGATACAAATAGCTTGTTTGTATTTTCTCATAGAAAATTTGTACATGTTTCAAAAGGTTTTTACTGGAGCATCGTTAAAGACGAGGATATAAGTTAGTAGATTTTTATTCTTATCACTTATGTAGTAGTATTATAATTACGTGAGTTATTATAATTACGTATAATTATAAGTACGTGAATTTGTCAGCTACTTTCAATTTTTTCAATGGTTTTGTAAAATATGTTTTATAGTTACAATAATGTTTAATTAGTTTAAATAATGCTATATTTTTATAAGTACTTTGAAGTGTCATTTGCCAAACTTTAGTTAACAAATATTGTAAATATAGGTTAAATGTGGATAACCGTTTTACCCAATATTTCCATATTAAAAATTAAGATAACAACTAAATATTTACAATTTACAGGATTATTTACACTAGCGTAAAATATATAATAATATATAATAATTTATTTTAATTTATTGGGATACCTCACATATATCAAATATTTATAAAATGAATTACCTGTATTTTTAATAATCTAATATTGAACAAAATCGTATTTTCAAAATATACAATTAAAGAATCTTCTTAAATTTCACATTATAATACCTACTCAATTTTACTGTTTTCTATATTCTCTAAACTAGCATGCTTGAAAAGAATATAATTACATAAGTTCAAAGTCAGTCGATATGGTAGAAAAACCATTTCATTTAAGGATTTTATTTTACAAAATTGCAGCTGCAATACTAATTAGGGTTCAATCTCTCAAAACAAAAACATATGCTCACATGGAATACTGAAGATTACCCAATAATTCAGTAGAAAAGAATAAGTATATTAATTTCCTCTGAAGTTCCATACGTTATCATTCATTTATATGGAGTCGGAGAGAAAAACTCCTTATTAAAACAAATTAGTCCTCATGGTTGCCAATTATCCAGCTGATTCGCTTATCCGCACTAATGAGCCCCCTTCTCATGCTTCTTTAGATACCTCAACGTTTGAAATGGTTCGGTGCAAATTGTACAAGCAAATGCTTTTCAGTTTTTAGTATGCACTGCAGCCAAATGACGAGATAGATGACTGGATTGCGAGAACGGTCGTTGACAATACTGACATTTGTACGTCTTTTCTCCGGTGTGTGTTAAAATATGGCATGTCAGACCATGTTGTTGACTGAATCTCTTGAGACAGAGTTCACATTCGAATGCCTTCCTTCCTGAGTGAAGTCTGCTATGACGTTTTAGTGAAGAAGTGTGAGAAAAGTTGCGTTTACAAAATTCACATTGATATGGCTGCTCAAATGTATGGACTCGCATATGATCTTCAAGTTTGAGTAGAGAAATAAATTCCTTATTACAAAATAGACAACTAAATGGATTCAATTTCTTAGCTTCATGAATCAAGAGTATGTGAGTGCGTATGGTTGCTTTGTAGGTAAATCTTTGATTGCACCTTTCGCACTGAAAGCCACCTTTGCCAGTGTGTTTGCTACTATGGCATTTAAGATAAAATTTTGACGAATAAGATTTTTCACAAAACTGGCATTTGTGAATGCGGTTTCCGGTGTGCGTTGTTAAATGCCGATTCAGGTTATATTTTCCATTAAATTGTTTACGACAAATGTTACACTCGTGAGTTCTCAAATGCGTTTCAAGTTTAGATTTGTGTTGTAACATTTTATTGCACCGTGAACACTTGTGGCATTCTTCCATCATGAGAGATTGGTTCAAGTCACAAATATTTTTGAAAAACGTGATCAAGATTCAAAACATTTAGTTATTACGCCAAAAATACCACAGAAGAACGAACACGATATCTAACCAATACAAAAGTTGGTTCTGACAGTTGTTTAAAATTTAAAATTGTAATGTTCAAGTTCAAACAAAACGTCCTTTCATTTGAGTGATTACGTATGAACACTTTCTGACATAATAAACCTTGTTTATGAAATCAACAATTTTTAGTAACTGTTTGTTTTGTAAATGTTATTTAGAATATTATGTTCAATGGCCCATACAGAATTGTCAATTGAGCTTGTGGAGAAGCATATTAAAAGAATTGCCAGACATATACTTAATTTCGTATTGATTTGAAATGCAAGAATTAATTATTTATAAAAATTGTACTTGTCCATGGATGAAACTTTTCCAAGTGATTATGTTAAAACCAGGTCTTCCTTAATTTATAACTAATAGGTAACTAGTACATGAAGGCAATGTGCAATCCACTTACATATAATACTTGAAACGATTACAGCAAAGGTGAACGGAATTAACCGTAGAACGTGAAGTGAGCTGGTGTGATCACAATTTCGTGAAAATAAAGTACCTGATAGGAAGTTCAACTAATTTTGTTTAACACGGTTTTTGATAACTCAGTAAACTTAAAGATATATGGAGAAATATGTTTGCCACGTGTTTTAGAGAAGAAACATAAAAATGTTAGGTTAAGGTACATATTGGTAAGCACGGTCAAAGTGTATTATTCTTCAGACTTGAAATCAATTATTACCTCAGTCACTTGGAGAATACAAGGCCAAATGTAAAGGAACAAGATAACATGATTCCACACATAAGTTTATTCTGTATAAATATACGTAAGTGTTTTTTTTTACTTCTGGTGAACAACAAACACGCTGAGAATGCTGCCTACCTATATTAAATCCATCGGTGAATGGCAAGGCATACAGTGTTGTAAAAATGAAGCGCTCACAATATAATGCGTTCTTGTTTGTGCCGGTGTACACAAATCATTACATCGCTCATATATCTTTACTTAAGTAACCAGTCCAAAAAATATTTTATGATGCCGCCCCGGTGGAACTTTTTGAAGGGAACATACTAGGAAATACAATGGCTATTTTCCTCTACCAAAGTAACCAACCCCAAATTTATCTCTTTATTTATTTATTCTAGATATGGAGCAAGCTAGAAGATTTTCATAGAATTGGTTTATGTCTTTCTTCATTTGCCAGCAAGATGTAACAACACATTTGTTGTTTTTCGTAACAAACCCTCTAACGATACAGGAATCATTCATTGAGTCAATAGGTCAACGAAGAAGTCAACATTGCCGTAATATTGAAAGGCTCAGAGTTTCTGTAACTTTTCATTTTGTCGGCATTGCACAGAGCATTGCAAGGGTGTACATGCCTTGCATGAAATTACCCAAAGAAAGAACAATTTTATGCTGCTGGAGTCCATGGAACATTCATAAAGACGTACGAACAATAATATGAATGGCCCTATTGTGCCCTTGGTTTATAAATATTTTAAAGGTTGCCGTCAATGGTTTCTTCATCAAATCAACTTGTGTATTTTTCTTCGTGGTTAATTCACAATATTACTTGTGCAGTTTGTCGGACAAATGCTATTCGTTACATCCCTACATTTTATAAACAATAAAATATTACAACGCCTGCTAATACACTGAACTTATATAAACCATTGTTTAAATTAATTAATTAACTAAACTGAGTAGACCATTTAGCAGAAACGGAATTCAACTTTTTTCTTCCAAACATGAACAATACAAATATTAGTGAAAGGGCCTCCTCCTCTAGTGATAATCAGCCAAGACGTGAGACCCGCTATGGAATCAGAAAGCGGCTGGAAGAATCTGAAGCAGCGAAGAACGAAGAGATCGAAAGGAAACGTCGCAAGTTACTTTTCGAACACCAGAGCAAACGGATTCATCCAAATGACATAATAGTAAACCAGTTAGCAAACAAGGTAAAGTTAGAGTGTCCTGAAAACATCGCTTCAGTTGTAAAGGAAGAGCCAGAAAATAATTATCAAGATGCTGATAGTTATTTCAACATAAAGCCAGAAATTGAAGAAAAAATTGTGACGTCGGAAATTCATCTTCAGACTGATTTTGCAAAATTTTCGTTGAATGACCAAGCTGACAAGACACAAGCAGGAATTGTTAAAATAGAGCAAGAAACTGAATATACTGAGACTCCGGATAATTTCGAGGCTGAAGAAAATCATGATGCGCGTGGACTTACGGTGGATGTTGTACCCTCTTTTGAGCAACAGCTGCACAATTTGCAACAGGAATCAGAGTCCAAAAACAGAACAATAAAGCAAATGCAGGAAAATCATCAAAAGGCTGTGGAGATTCAGAGAAAGAAGATTGAAAGTTTGCAGAAACTGCTTCTTGAGCACAAGGAAAAAGATGGGAATCAAAACAAGAATATTGAGAAGCTAAGCTTGGAACTTGATTCTAAAAATACGGAAATAAAGAAACTGAAAGAAACCAATAATAAAAACGTTAAGATCCTGGAACGGCGTTTGGAAACTGCAAATACTTATTGCTCACCACACAAAGTGCTTTCTTTATTTAAAGAGGTAAGGTAGCACAAACATTATTTTTTTAAATTGCAAACGTTATAACGCATTAGCTTATATTATGCTCCCAAATAACTTTTGCTTCTTAAATTATTTTTTCAAGGTCCTTCCTGTTTACCTTCTCCATATATATCCTAAATATATAACCGCAGATTTCAATAAGGATGTTCATATGACAATTCTATGCCCCTGTCGGCTCACCTGCAAAGCTTGGAAGGATGTCGTTGACTCCTTAATGAAGTGCCCTTTTCAAATCTGAGGTCCAATCAATGATTTATGGCTAGGACCAGCAGCAAAACTGGTTAGCAAATTCAGAATGATGTATCACATGATACGAAATTTAATTTCCTACAAGTTGTAATATTTCTCTCATATCACCCCTAAAATTTAATTTGTCTGCCCAATTTTGCCTCTGCAACCTTTCAGCTCTTGACTTCATTTCTTCCGGTTCCGCACATTTATACTAGGGTATTATAAAAAAATTATATTTTTAGCCACCTAAAACGGCACCATATAAAACGTTTGTTTTAGAAAGCTTTGCTCAGCGGCATTATTTTTTACCTCTCTTTGTTTTAGTATGTATAATATTTTAATGCAAAATACAAGTTTCACATATATAATAATATTCATTTTGTCTTAGTCTTAATATCTCTTTTGTATTTTGATTTATGATATAAAAATGCTGGAGAAAATGCATCTGATATAGTACACATTATATTTTATTAATATTTTAACAGCTACATTTTGACACGTAACATTTATAATGAATTTCTTATGTACAAAATAATTATGTATATAATCGTATCAATTACGACTTTCTACATAATGGATGAAATTAGTTCGTTTTTTCATTGTGGCAAGAAGCAGTGGATTTTTTATCTAAAAATTCAAAAATATGATGAAACCACAATATCCTTTCTGTCGAATAATCGAAGCATTCTAATGATTGTAGAAATAGTTTGGTAAGTTTATAATATATTCAGCAATTTTAATGAAACGATATATGTTCATTAAGTATAATATCATCTAGAAATTTGCAAACCGTCGCCATTCCTTCATTTCTCAACACCGAGCTAATGTTTTTGCTTAGTCATATGAACTTTCAAATATTGAATTGTTTGGTATTCCAGGCCACATTTGTCACAGGAAAAGGGCCGTTCCTTTGTGTGAGAGCGAATATGATTATAAAGATCACGCTTACAAAGGAAGGACTTTCGGTCTTCACAAAACATGCAGCCATAAGGCTTTTCCTCTACATGGTTATTTCTCGTATGCTTTTCCAGATACAACTGGGTTTTAAATGATTTAGCACAAAGGGTGCAGCGGAACGCTTTTGACCCATTGGTGTGGCAAACATCCAAGTGAAAACTAAGCGACCAAGAACGAGAAAAACTTCGTTGGCAAATATGGCATTTGTACGTTTTCTCACCCGTATGCGTAATAATGTGATTTCGAAGAATCCGCTTACTTATGAATCGTTTCTGGCATATTTCACATTCAAATGGTTTAATGTTAAAATGCCGTCCTTCATGATCCTTTAATGCTTGTTGCTGGGAAAAGCTTTTTTCACAATATTTACATCCATACGGTTGCTCCTTGGTATGTACCAGCATATGAATTTCAAGATTTTGAAATGCCTTAAATCCCTTGTTGCATATTAGACAAGCAAACATTTTGATGAAATTTGATTGATGAGTTCTTTTAATGTGTGTTTGTAGACTACGTTTGTACAGAAATGTTTGACTGCACTTCTCACACTGAAACATGCGTCCTCCAGTATGTAGGCCCATATGACATTTAAGATCAGACGAACTAGAGAAACACTTCTGACAATAGCCACATTTGTATGGAAGAATGCCATTGTGTATATTTAAATGTCTCTTAAGGTGACCTTTATCAGCAAATTCTCTATGACATACGCTACACTGATGATTTTTCTCTCCATTATGGATTCGAGTATGTCTGGACAAATTTGTGCTCAATGAAAATCTTTTGTAACATATTCCGCAGCGATACGGCTTCTCACCTGTATGAGATCTTAAGTGTGATTCTACGTCCCGTTTCAAGCTGAATGATTTGCTGCATAATGGACACTTGTGATTCCTTTCTTGATTGTGTACGCATCTTGCATGGCTTTGAAATTGTGAATTTGATGTGAATGCTTTGTGACACTGATTACATTGGTAAGGTCTCTCATTTATATGATTACCCACGTGATAGCCTAGCTCACTATTTGTTCGAAAATATTTTTCGCAAAACAAACAGGCATGCCGGTTTGGTGACATAGTTTAATTAATTTGAATTGGTTTGCAATATTACAACAAATAAGCTTTTGGAATTTTGTTCGGTTTAGGATATAGTTATTGGAGTTTTTTGGAACGGTTTAATGTATTTGCCGAATGTCGGAAGTCCGTTGTTCTTTTGGGTCTAATAGAAACGTTATAGATGTTTGAGAAGAGGATGTACGATAATAGATTTGGAGCACTAATCACAGCTGAACCGTTCAATATATTGATGTTAATTGATATCGTGTATGACAAGTTTGTGGTTATATTTTGAATTGCAAACTTACTTATGGATCATACAAATCTCTTTGTAAGTGTTTCCCCGTACAGTTTTGTAAATCAGCCGCAAATTCAATACTCCATTTCTAGATAATAATATGTCATGAATAATATATTGAATGTAATACGTTTTAGGATATCGAAATGTATGAATTCTTTTAAATCGTTGGTTATGGCAATACACAATAGGACTAAAACCAAAGGACAACAACAAATGGAATTAAATTCTGCATTTATTGTGGTAAATTAATAAATCAATAAACATATAATAGGATGATTTGATTCAAAGTGTTTGGACAAGAGACTTAAGTTGTTCACTAGTGTGAATTACATTTATCAATGCTTGATATTACTAGGTGAAGTGATTATTTCAAAATCCACTGACCTTATCTAAATGTCGTCTATTCCTACCTGACACAATGTTACTGCATAAAGCATAAATAGTAATTTTTGAACATAATGCATTATAATGTTAAATACTGTAAATAGATACTATATGCCAACCACAATTTGTAACCCCTGTGTTTAGTACATAGATTTTATGTATGACCGATAAGTGCAAGTCACCAACCGGGATTGTTTTTATCATTTTAAACAATGCCAAAAATCATTGGGAATAGCCTATTATTCTTCAAGCTCACTCTATCAGTAAATTCGTACCTAATTTTTAAAAAATCTAAAACTAATTGAACTACTTTAAACGAAAACCTATACTTTTATTTCACCCATCCTATCTGATCCATGATGATTACATTTCATCCCCCAGATGTAAGTATTATTCCTATTCCTTTTTGTAATATTTGCTCAGCACTCAGTTTGGAGATGGTAGATATAATAATTTTTTTGATGACGAAAGTAATTGATTTTTTTTTAATTTTCAGAAGTAATCACTACTTTAGCTAAGACGATAATTAGTTATTTTTTTGGATTTCTAGCACAAACGGTTATTCAGTCTAGTAAGAAGCGTCTCTATATCATTACCTGCGAAAGTTAATTTATAACAATAAAATTAATATTTTGTCACATATATATCGCAAATTAGTTTTTTTAATCCATTACAAGAATACTTAGTTTTATATTTGTACAATATTCACACAGTAATCCTTTATTTCATGCAATCAACGGATATGCCACAACATTTTATGGTCATAGACTGATTGCGCCACTTCAAGGATATTTAATACTTTCGTTGTGAGAATAATTGCTTGTTAGCTGAGAAAGGGAATATCCTTTCCTTATCGTAGCAATTACTAATTTCTCAAGCAGATAGTGTACTTATGGCGTACATCAGGAATTATAAGGTGTATGTGAATTTGAGAAGAAATCGAACAATTTAAATTCTTAAATGTTACAACGCTAACTAACGTGTCAAAACGTAGAGTTACACGCAAAATGTGATCCATTATTATACAAAGTTATTTCAAAGTTTCAGACATTAATATGTCGACAATAACAGTGTTCTGCTGTAGGTTTTAATTCGTATAATATATACTGCTATCCAGATTGACATATGGAAACTTACATCAGATAAAATGTAAGTCAATAAAATTCTGTTATATCCGTGCTAATGGATTAATCAAGGAACCATTTCTTAAATAAATCAGAGATACTTTGTAATGAGGAATCCAAAGGTTTTAAAGCCTAGCTGAAAACGTGTATTACCACCAACATACCAGGGCATCTGCCAGAATTAACAAGTGTCGACTTCACTCTAATAAATTCCTTCTCAGAAATAGAATATTGACTTCTACAAATTTGACCAAAATTTAGGAAATATACGCGGCGACAATGATAGAGCCAGGAAAGCGCTACATCTGGTTTGGATAAAATTGTGCTGCAAACCCTAAATTAAAATTTGCATTTGAAACATCACGATTGAACACATATTTGAATTTATAATTTTCCAAATCGTTGAAGTTCATGTTTAACCTGGTAAATCCAAATCAATATTGTGATGCCGTTCGACATTTATTGGATACATATTACATACTTGATAGTGGAAATTTAGGTTTGGCACACATCATCCAGAATCTTCATTACAACAAACCACGAACTAAACACCGCACTACATCCACTTTTCAAAATGTTGAATGCAAATTCAGAACAAGTCGAGTTATCCTTTCACACATTCCCAATGGACGAAATATATTTCGACTTATCCCAAGTTCGGTGTATGGAATTTCATAAATATGAACAGAATATTTAAAAAAAACTTCACACTCAAGTTCACACAACCGAGTCATTTTATAATATCCATGTACACAAAGAATCTGTTTGTGGACGCTACGATAATGAAAACATTTAGGGACCTTTATGAGCATCAGCATGACCTTTTTTGACCTACAAAATATGAAGTCAAATTAAAATCCATATTTCTAAATACGCCGTCGGTGAAGTTATCCGTAGGTACGGTAACTTCCGGAAACTTCGTTCTTTGAAAATTCTTCCGATTTACTTTTTTATGGGTTTTAAACAACTCGTAAGTTACGAGTCGTAACAAATACACAGCTACTACGAGCCAACTTAGCAAACCCATCAATTACTCGTGGTGTTGTGTTCAGTATTTCCTGTTTAAATGGTAACTTATCCTGAGCCCCGTTTAAAACTTCCAGATAATATTGCAACAACACAACCTGCGATAGCGTACAGAAAAAGTATCAGTATTACCGAAAACTGATACAACTTTACAGACTCATATTTCTCGTTAGCAGAGTCACTCTGTGTGTAGGACTTAGCCAACCCTTGTACACTAAAAGTGTATCGATTCCACTTGCTTTTAAACCTACCCAATTTATTCATTTCGTCAAGTGAATCGACGAGTTTTACCAAATTTAGCCCAGTGTAAATTCTGGAAAATATTCCACTCTCGAATATGGCAGCCATGAATCTTTGAAATTTGCTCTGTACTCTACTATTCCATGGTATTTTCCAATAGCTCATGCTCGTCATCAACCTCGGTTGGTTGATATTTTCTACAATCTGCCTTCTTGAGAACATTTTTACGTAAGGGTTAATAAATGGTAGACTATTGTGGTAAGGCAGATCCACATATTGTACCAATGCAAATCTTGAATTTGTTGGGCACATTCCTGGTAAATAATTTACATCTGTTTTTCTGGTCATATTACGACATTGAATCTGGTCTCCTTTGAATATATTATACAGTAATGTTGTTTTTGAAACAGACGGACTTAAAAGTTTTAACCGTTTTACCAATTCTTTGGAAATACTACTCGTTGAAATAATATTAATTCTGTTATTTGTTTCCGATTTGGTCCGTATATATTGCCCAAGCGATGGTAAACTAAAAACTGGTATGTCATATGGCTTGGCATTGGTTAGGAGCTGCTCAACTAATTCCGGTATATGCTCGGGATCTGGAGTTTTTGTTAACAATGAATACATTGCCGAGGTGTAAAAGTTTCTGAGTAGAATTGTTAAATATATCCAGCATAAGATCAAAACAACATTTTTCTTGTTCCTCAATCCACGCATATCCCCATCTCCTTGCTCAAGCAGAACAGTGGTTATCCATAGGATCCAGTTTAGATTCTTTTTGGCTCCCGTGGTCCATAAAGTACACCAAATAAGAAATAGAGTTGTTGCCAGAAGAAACCAAGTTGCGGTTGTGAAAGGTCTCAATATTACTGTCATTACGTTTGTTTTTGTTATGTTCCCTGCTAAACCAAAATACTCATCGGTGCCTAGCATTATCGAAAATCGTAATCCATACACGGCAACCCCGAACGCAATTGCGTTGTATGCAAGTACCTTTTTAAGATTTGTATCGTCGGAATCATCCGCGGGCATTGGCTCAATTGGCAGTGATAGATGCCAGGGACTGTATGAGCTGTTTTCCGTATCTGCAAAGAGAGTTTTTATACACGAATGAGCAGCACCTTCAATAAACCTCACCTCCGACATTTTAATCAAATTTGCAAAATCGCTGCACTTCTTCATATCTTTGAGACGGTTTATTCGACCGTCAAAATAATACCCATAATTACTTAGTTTTTTGTTTCCCTCTAACAATGGGTAGCTGAGCAGGGTATCTTTGAGATGGTTTATTCGACCGTCAAAATAATACCCATAATTACTTAGTTTTTTGTTTCCCTCTAACAATGGGTAGCTGAGCTTCGTATTCATAAGTAGGCGTGAATGAAAGGGAATCAGAGTGACGATTCTAGATATTAAATTTGTATACGGAATATCAGTGTCTGATGTCAAGGAAGAAATTAGTGTTTGCTTTTCACAGCTAACGCATTCAGTCCACCAAGAATAGTTTCCATCCATGTCATTCGCTTTGCTTGAAAGTAATACAATCAACATTGACCTAGACATTACTTCTGGTAGCTGAACAAAATATGTGATTCCAGTAGATGTTTTTGGATTTTCTACTAATGCCACTACAAAATCTGGACCAATTCTTCGATGGTATGACACAGGACGTCCGTCGTTTTTAATTGACATCCATAACGGGGAAAATATATTCGCAGTAAGACTGTGAAAGTTTGGCAGACTTGACGGATGTAATACCGATCTATCATATCGGGATTTGTCAGCTGTTTCGTTTGGTATATGGTTTGTTTGTTTGGCAGATACCAAAACAGTACAAGAAACGCTTAATCGGATCTGTCCGTACACTTTGTTGAATTCTACGCCATCGGTGAGATTAGCTGAGAAAAGGAGATTACCGTGGAGTTTAGCGCATGTGGTGGATATATATATTAATGCGTGAACTAGAGTTAAAATGGATGAGAAAACGTTTTCTGGAAATTGTGTAGAGAAATGTATGGTACAACATGGATTTTCGAAAACTGAAAAAACTTCACGAACGGATTCAGGAACTAGACGTCGATCAGTATTTGGGAATTGGGGAATGGGCATA
>JAHZMV010004902.1:0-14472 GCA_027743765.1 Coecobrya sp. COE2 | reverse complement strand
TAAATCTACGTAGTGAAGGATAAGTTTTGTAGTAGCTTGAAAGATAGTTACATTTTGATTTCTTGTTTCCTAATCTAGTTCAGAAATTGTTCAACTGCTTAGATTGTATGAAAAGTATAATTGTTGTAAAATTGTTGTGTGTGTTTCTTCACGTTATATAAAAAGTTAAGGAAGTTCACCACAAAACTATCTTGTGTTTTACATCGAACATTTTATTTTGGCACGTATTTTGGTGCGTACAAAAGTTAATCATCATTCCACATTTCATCATCATTTAAGAAGACTCATCATCAGTTATTATAATTTAAGTTAATTTAAGAAGACTCACATCATGCTAGGCAAGTTAAACTGTAAACTATTAATACAGTTGTCACATGAAAATATATTCATAAATATTTATAATCTTTAATGTTGACAATCCTCAGTAATTTCTTTAAATTAAATTTAAAATGTTGTGTTATCAACTGTGTCACCCTGAAGGAACACATGATTGATATAAAAATTTAGCACCAGATATTTTACGTAGTAAAATGGACTATTGGACGACTTCATGTAGAAAGTGTATTGTATTTGAAAATGAATGGAAAAGTTGACGTCAATTACGTGTCTCCATTTCATTCCAGAAACCTACAAAACACCAATTATATTTGATGAAAAACGATATATATGTAAATTATTTATGATTTTTTACTTAAATTACATATGGTTAAAAATCCTTATTCTGTTTTGTTTGCTGAACTCGATGTACTGCTGCAAAACGAATGAAGAAATTATAAAGTTAATAGTTCACCTCAGATAGATTCAAATTAAAAGTCTGACGTCGTGTGAACAACTAAATGATAGCATAAATTAATATTGGATATTTGTTGTGATGATAGTCCACAATTATTGAACAAGGCAATTATGGTGTATTAACATGTTATTGGATTTTGTCTTCTGCTATTAAAAATTCTAAACGAGTCATCCATTTACTTGTATAATTGTGAAGTTAATGTATATAATTTGTAAGCTGTTTGGTTTATAAATCACAAAGATAAATTAAACTCAATCAACCGTACCGTTACGCGCCCACGTCAAGGTTTTGTGACTAGAATCTGTTGTGAATATTAAGAATTTTAAGAATAACAAAATTTACTTACAATTTTTTCTCAGAATGAAATTGATATTTTTAGCAATTTAATTTTAACAAATTAAATTGATCCGTCCTATCAATAGATTATAATTTAATAATAACTGGTATTAAAATAAGTTATTGGTTATTTTCTTTTAGCTATACTCATTTACGGCTATTCCTGCAAAAGTGAGTTTTCCAACAGAAAAGTGAAAATCACAAAATATGAATAAATACAAACCCTAAATATTATCATAATGCAAATTCTACGGCTATTAATTGATTTCAACAATTTACGCCCAAATGTTTTGGGTTGTAGTGCAAAATGTTAAAATTGTAAGCCTCCAGCTTCAAACATAAAATATGGAACTAAACCTATGGGAAATATGATGAAATGTTGACCTGCTAACTATATGTCTCCAATCAGAGTAGTAAATGTGGGAACTGCCGTCTGGAGCTTGCAAGTCTTTATTACAGCACCGTACAATTTTAAATTTCAAATCTTACTGGGAATACAGGGTGCGAATGGAACTATTCAACTATACTTAATGAATTATACTTATATGCTTAATGAAGGTTTTCAAATTATTTATTAATAAGGATTTAATTGAGAATAGATGCTCGTTGTGTTCTGGACTGCATCAATTTCAGTTTTAATTAATGAGGAATAGCTTATTGGATTGAATGTTATCCAGAATCTTTATCTGAAGCTTTTACTATATATTAAGTTTATCATGATTCCTTCATAGCTACTTCTTGTTTTAAGCGTAAGGCTCCATCCATAAAATATATTTAGGGCAGAAAAGCAAACTTACCGAAATGATAACCCATTTGGAAAAAGGACGCCTTCGAGATATTAGTAATGTACACCAGCAGAAATATTGAGATTTTAGGTATTGCAGATATTAGGTAAGTAGATCGGACAACTCGAATTCTGAGTTCCAGTTTAATTTTTATCAACACCATCACTAGTAAGCTTACGCCAGAATTATCTAACATTTTGTTACGATAGATTAGGTGAAAAATGTACATAATGGAGCCTTGCATACACATACTTTTTCCCACTGAGAGTCTTAGTTTAGATTTTTACAGGTCATAATTTGGTATTTAAATAATAATTGGCCATATATAGTCTAAACTGATGAAAATGTATATAGTCCAATAATACAATGGGTTTAAGCTTTCAATACCTTCGATTCATTACAATATATTTAAAGAATAAATACATAAACCGTCTGCTACTAAAATAAGCTTGAATGTTATTCTTCACAATTGATATCACATCAATAAATGTTAAAATGGCAAACTTACGCCATATATGTACCTTGTTAAAAGTCTTGAAAGCAACATAAACATTATTCCACATTAGATTTGTTAATGTTGATAACGAAAAATCATTTGTGTCTCCAGCTATATATCAGCATTAATACCTATTTCATCATTAATTCTTGAATAGGGTAAATAGCAACAGTTTGCCGTTACAATCAAACAAACTTCATTACATGGCCAGTCCGAAATAATTCCATTTTAATTGCCACAATTATCTGCTAAATGTATTTTTTGAGGTTTTATATAGAGTAGTTTATTTAAAAGAAATTCGATCAAGAATATAAGATTAACGATGTCATTTGTAACACTAACCTCAGGCCAGTTGTAGGACAGGATTTATATTGCAATTGTAAAAGTAATATATTTTTCGTATATTTGAGGTATTATGCTTCTCAAAAAACTTCACTGATGTGGTCCTTCCGAATATATATTTCAGTAAATAATTACGTAATAAAAAGTAGAAAGCATAAAACACTGAAAGTAGTGTAAGTGGACCAATATAAAATCTGGAACTAAATCTACGGCGTAAAAAAGATGAAAGGAAGATCTATCAACCTGATATTTTCAATCGGAGTGGAAAGGTAGAAATTGGTGTCTAGAGCTTACAAGTATTTATTACAGTACCATACATTTTTAATTTTCAAATATTACTGGGACCACAGCGGGCCAATGTAACTATTAAACTATAGATTGAGAAAAGTACAACTCATTGTGCTCTTAATTGCATCAATTGCAATTTTAACTAATGAAGATTTGCTATTTGCTTGTTGGACTGAAATTCAGTCACTGAATGATCGCTACCAAACACCATCATCACTATGTGCATAGTACATCACCATGATTCCTTATTTATCTAATATTTTTTTATGTTAGTTCAGGTGATCAAGGCATAATATGGCGCCTTGTATACACCAATCTTTTTTCGCTGTCAGTTTTGGGTTAGATTTTCCCTAATTAGAATTTAGTAAAATCGTAATTGGCAATGTATACTTAGGATACTATACTAAACTGGTGAAAATATAGTGATAAATTTTGTAATCGAAGAATGTTTGGGGTTTAAGCTTTTCATGCCTTTGATTCATGAAGATATATTGTGACTATGGATCAGAGATTCTAGTTGTCTCTCTAAAATTGAGATTAAATTTTGTATTTTCAATTTGGACAATTTGGAAGAGGATGTCATTGATTACTAATTAAATATATCATAATAAAACTACTATGATAACGGTACTAGTTAATAATCTCTCGTGCCAACTATTTTCTGTCTCACTCCAACTTATGACCATTCCGAACAAAAAGCATATTACAGTTAAACTATTTTCGATTTTTCGCTTTTTACGTATTCTGAGATGTGTGTTGTTTTTGTTTGTTATATGTAATAATATTTCAAAAAGCTTCTTCTGTTTTTATTTGCTGAACACGTTGCCTAAAATTACTGAACAAGTTATTATTAAACATCTCAACCTAGACACATTCAAACAAATTATCTCTGTGCAGCTTGAATAAATAGAATAACCATTTTCTTTCTGAATATTTATTAAGTTTACGCCAGTGTGGAAATGTAACGCTTACACATAATTTAAGAGATATATTAAATTTAAAACTCATAGATTCTATGCACGAGATCCTTATAATTTGAGTAGATAAATTCTATGATTAAATTAATTCCAAGATAATTTAAATTTTAAACTAACAAACTTGGTTTTCGAAATCTGTCTCGAAGCGTAGGTGAAAGTATAAGTAAATCAACGTGAATAAAAATTATCTCATCATCTCATTTGTTTCCATAGATAATAAGTTTGCTACAATTAGCTATTATTAAAAAAATTGAAAACTAAAAAGAATGCATTCTAAATGTTCGATGCAACACTTGAAAATAAATACTGTCAGAATGGAGACATTATCACAATGTTATACTTTCTATACTTCAGACATTATTCTAATATACACAATAAACTATTTAAAATATCGACAGCTACCGTTAAATAAAGCTAATTTGAATGGTTTACTTGAGTAATATTATTAGCGAAAAATAAAAAATTGCTTTCAGCAGTTCATTACAGATAATTCTGTGACAGACTGAAAAGTATTTGCTTATTGTGCATTATAGCTGCTGGCAAAGTATAACAAAAATTTAGGCGACAGAAAAAACCTTCAGGCGAGCTAAATCAAGAAAATTACGAAAACGTTGATTAAAAACATTTGACAAAAAATACCTAAATACAAATTAAAATCAAATTTATCTATTGTTCATCAAGTGGAAAATGGATTTGACGCTGATGCCAAAGTATACTATGATTTAGATGTTTACATAGATAACCATATTTCTTCCAAAAAAATATGAATATCACCCGAAAATATAATTAATCTTACATACATGGATTTAGTAAGTTTAAATCGACTTATGGTAGAGTGCTCGTAGAATAATACAAATTACGATTAGATTATTCCCGTAAATTTCACTATTGAAAAATGTGATAGCAAGTTCTCCATACCTTTTTTAAAATATTACCAAAGCTGAGCAATGAAAGTGCAAATTGTCGTCTTTATTGAACATTAGATGCATTTTATATTTAATGTTGTGCAGCTCCTTTATCCTGCGTTTTATTCTATCTTGTTTATAGGCACACAAATGGGTTTTAGTGGTTAATGCATGACCCTGAATTAAAAGAATAAATACATAAACCGTGTACTACAAAAATAAGCCTGACTCTTATGTTTACGTTGGCAGAAATTAGAATCTGCAAAATTTATATAAATTTGTTACCATACTGAATTAAAATGCTGCTTTGACCTTTATCCTTTTTGATTCTCTTAAAGCTAGAAATTTTAATGGATGGTTTTTAGTTTAGTTTAGTTGTGTCAGCTGGTGTATATGTAGATATCTACTTTTAATGAGTTATTAATTCAAATTTTGTAATAATTAATTTGAATATAATTTAATATTGCGGAAAATTTTAACTAAACCATGGATCTACTCGTAATGAAAGAACAATCATTTTCAAACAATAGTTATCGGTTTGACGAGAATAACATGAAATAATGCAATACAATCTTCGACTATTTCTAAACCAACTAACATACTTGGACACCAACAACCTGTTTAATGGTTTACTCGAATCTTGAAGAGTCAAAAATAAAATTTGCGCCTTGATTTTACAAATAGATAATTTTGTTTTGTTGTATGTAAATTAGACATTTGACATGTATCTCTTCCCACCACATTCCTTTAAATAGAGCAACAAGCTTTGCCTCTATATCATTCAAATCAAATTACTCAACCCTGAACGGCGGGAATCTGTACAACTGATCATTTTATTAACTGCGTATCAAAAAAATTAACGTAGTTTGAAAAAATCACTATAATTTATAATTTTTGTAATTTTATTGCCACAATCTCAAATATAAAATCATTTATAAATCAATCATATATTAAATATCAGAGAGTATTATTTTTTAAATATCTAATTGTAGATATTTAAAATCCGATACTCTCTGATTTTAAACAATTTTACCAGGGACGTTTATCGACGGATCAGGGAATTATGTGATCTATTAATTATTTGGCGTTGTGGGTCAAGGAAGTAAAAAATTAACGTTTAAATCTAACATGTTCTATATCATCCACGCACTGTGATAAATATTATTTATACGCACTGCTTTATTATCTCTTTATCCAGTATTTATTAATAATAATAACTGAGGTATTGCATGATGCAATTTGCATCTTTAAGTTACAATTTTCTATAAAGTGCCTATTACCTTTTTAGAGTAGAATATTTTTAGCTAGTAAATTATCCAGGTTGCAATAACATAAAAACTTACATTGGCAAAACACTGTTCGTTTTGATAGAACAAATCTAAGCCATGGATCTACACATAATAAAAAGAAAACTATCTTCAAACTAATACACTAGGAAACTGTAATTTTTGCACCTGAAAACCATAGCATTCTATGTAAATTACTTAAGTTTTATGAAATAACTCCTTTAAATTTAATCACTTGTGTATGTTATCTTTCTGAACTTCCAGATGGGGCAATAATATATTTAATCAAAACACATTTAATAAGCAACATTTTGAGCCCGTGACCCCTTTTATACACGACAGTCACGGATTTGGCTATTTGATGTTATCTTAATCTTAATAGCATCCCATGAGAAAACACCCTGTGCAAAGTTACAGGTCTCTGCTCTCATGCGGGAAGTTATGGTTGTGCGCACCTCAAAAAGGGTGGGAAAAGACAGATAAATCGATATAACTCTGTAATACTACAATATGCGGGACTGAAATTTTGCATGATAATTCGGTATCAATTGGGTCATATTGCCACATAATTACTACACAATAGCCATATTTCATAACCAAATAAAAAAATAAAATTGACTTTTTTGCAGTCTCGGTAAAATAATAAGGTGCCCTAGTTTGTAGACATAGAACGTAAAAACAAAATAATGTCCTGTTCCATGTAGAGAAATGATTGCTCTATTAAATGCAAAAAACCCCAAGTAAAAATATTTTATAAGCAAATACTATCGCAAAAACCGATTTTGCAAGGCCAAAATTTTTACATTTTTTCAAATTCAAAAAGTCATATCTCTGGTGTTGAAAGTCAATGCACAGCGAGTAGTAGTGGATTTGAAAGCCCATTTTCCCCTTAACATTGCCGTGTTTATAACTCGAACATAGGGACACGCACCACTACTTTAAATATGTTGGTCTGATTTTGCCGAAAATGGACAAAATCATTTAATCCTCCATAACTTCTAACCGAACGCAAAATTTGAAAATCTGAAGAGATCGACTATAGATTTTTTCATTGGCTTTCCGAAGACGTCTTAACCATGAGATTCGATAGAAGTGATCCAAAGTTATCATATTTTGAATCAGGACAAAAAAGCTAAACTTCGTCAAAATCAAACAAACACCGAAATTTTGATTTTTGAATTTTATGATTTTTTGGACTTAAATCATGTGAACTTATATATAATAACATAGCTATTGCCAAAACAACATTTTAAAGGTAGTATGACACCAAATTTTTTTAAACTGATGGCATTGCCCGCCAAACCTCAAATAAGACTGGCTATTAAAAAGATGGCTATTAAAAATCAGAGAGTGTGTTTAAAACATAATTATGTTTTATATTTATAACTTGAAGAACATTTACGATAACCCACAGCAACGAAAATTCTATAGAATCTGATTTATTCTCTTCCTTTGTTTGTCACAGAAGCATACATTTAGCGTTTAAACCTAACATGTTTTCATTACATTTCCGCACAAGGTTAAACAATTATGAGTTCAAGATGGCGTATGCTTGAATATTAATTCAAATTGGTAGTAGTAGTTAAAGGCTGATTTACTTCAAGATTAATTGTTTGCTAAAATTAAATAGATTTTCAATTTAGAATAAGAATGGAAAATCAAAACGGACAATGTATTAAACATAGTGAGAAGATGAAATTATTAGAAGCATGAAATATTTCAACGTTAAATTCCTGCTTCTATGACTGATAGGGAAAAATGATTATTAAGGTATAAACCTCACAATGGAGGTGGATCAAAAATCCACAGATCCAATAATCCACAATCCAAAAATCCACAAGTCAAAAAATCCACAATTCCAAAAATCCATAATTTAGTTGTGACAAATTAGGTTAGGTTATGTTAGGTTAGGTTANGATTTGTGGATTTTTGTACCTGTGGATTTTTGGATTTTTGGATTTTTGGCTACAATCATTCTAAACTAACTGAAGAAATTATAATAGAGAACAATCTATTTCACAATATATACGATATTTAGAGAGTCAAAACCTTAATTAGCACCTTGATTTACAAAATATTTTGACATAGCATTTAATTTTGGTTTGTTTTATAAAGATTAGAACTTAGACAAGCAATACTTCCCACAACATGGCTTTCCATAAAACGACAAGCTTTGCCCAGTATACCATTTAAGTTATTCACCTGTGGACGGCGAGAATCAGTTGACCTACTCATTTTAGTCTTACCTGCAAATCAAAATAATTCAACTGTAAATTGAAAACAAATAAACTGACGTATAATTTATTTAATTCAAATGCTTTCAATCTCAAATGCATATACATAATCAGCTATTCATCAGGCATCCGTTAAAAATCAGAGAATGTCGTTTTTGTAGGTACACATCTACAATCCATTTTCCCAGGGACTTTTATCTAATTTTAAGAACGAGAAATTTGTAATCTAATTCAGTGTTTTCCTCTGTGGTTCAAGGAACAAGAATTTAGCACTTAAATCTAACAGGTTTTCTTTCATCCACCACTGTGTTATATACATAATCGTTCTTATTAGTCATCTACTTTTAATTATAATAATAACTGAAATGTTCCACCTTTGTGTTACTGTTTTCTCTACCGTAGGTTTTCCAGAGTAGAATAGTTTTAGTGAATAAATTATTCGGGTTGCCAAAATATAAAGAATAATATCAGGTAAAGGTATACTATCTTCAAACTAATACACATATACGTTATTAACTAGAAAACCATTGCAATTAATATAATACATTCCATTTTCATTGTCAAGAAATCTAAGATTATCATCTGATTTGCAATAATACTTCGTTGTGAATGAGCCAAAATATGAATCGGCTTGTGGACCTTCCAAATATTATTTGTTGATTAAAATTGTTAAGAATTTTAACAAATGAAATGTGTCGCCGCATAAACCTTAAGCTTTATCAAATGACTCCTATAAATTTAATCACTTATGTTGGACATGAATACCCTGCACCAATAATATTTAATTTTTAATTTATATTTCTAAACTTCAAGATAGGACAATAATAAATTTAACCAAAACACTAAACTATAATTTTAACTGATGTCCTTGCCTGCCAAATCGCAAATAAGGTTGGCTATTAAAATGTCTATTGAATTTAGAGAGTGTGTTTTAAAACATAATATAACTTGAAAACCATTCACCATAATCAATCCCAACGAACAATCTATGCAATCTAATTTATTCTTTTACTTTGCTTGTCATGGAAGCATGAATTAAAGCTTTTAAATCTTACATGTTTTCATTTCATTCCCTCACAAGATTTAACGATTATGAGTTTCGTTATACATTTATCCATCATTTATCGAATACCAAATTTATATGTTTTCCAACGAACTATTGATTAGCCTTTATTTTGACTTTCATTCTTGAAATAATAACACATTAAATAAACTGTTAGATCTTTAAGATGTTCTTTTACAAACAGACAATTGCGCATATTTATCTTTTCTACAGTTGAAATCGTATATATAATATCAGCGCTAGTTAGAATGAATTTTTTGACTCAAGCAAGATTTCGCACAGACTTGCGCGCGCCAATAGTTAAATAAGTGCAGCGGCGAAGGTTGGGAGAGTATTTGGCACTTGGTACAGTTTCTGTGGATTTCAAAGTGTCAACTTATTTTCATCGATTGGCATTAAATACAAAGTATTATTTACGAAATATTGTCTTTTTCAAACATTGTTGCCTCTTAAACATAAATATGGAATGAATATTATTAAACGACATCATCCAAATGTGGCATAAGTGTGCGATAATTTTAAATGCCGCATATGGATTGATTTTCATTTACAGTAATAATGGGAAATCAAAAGGAATAATATGTTGAACCGAGTGAGGTGGCATAGAAACATGTTATATTTCAACGTTAAATTCCTACTTCCATGACTTACAATGGAAAATAATCATTAAGATTACACAATCGTAGAAATGTGACTATTGTTATAATTATTAATTTGAAATAAAAATGATTAATTTGAATATTAATATATTATTTCGTTTTACTTTGTGTAGAGTGTTGATAAATGACGTGTGCGGCCACATTTCGAATTTCGAACCAAATGCTTTATCCAATAGTAACTCTTAACTTTAATAACTTGTTGTGGACGGGAATCAGTCTTCCTAATAATACTTAAAGTTAATTGAACCACTGTAAATTTAACCTGAACATTTAAACTTATTATTGTCTGTCAAGCCTTCTATAAAACTGGCTATTAAATAGATACCATATGAAAATGTTATCTGAACAATTAGTTTCCTTTGTGTGTCATGAAATCAGGAATTTTACGATTAAACCTAACATGTTTCTACTTAATCTTCTCACTGTTTAACACATGTTTTGATTATCCGCTGTTTCTCCATATTAAAAATGTATTAATTTTTAGGACGCATAATTGGAAACATATCAAACTTTATTTTGGTTTTGATTTATCAAATAATACTGAATTAATAATCTTCAGTGTTGATATTATTGGACATTGTTCTACAAACAGAAGATAATAACAAAAAGTTACATTTTCCACAGTTGGAGGTTTAGTATTTAGTACAATATCTTACAATGATCAGAATGCATTTTTATTAAAAATATGGCATAAAATAATTTGTACACATATAAATGTGATGTACCTTTAGCATCCGAATGCAACAAAGCTTCAAAATTGTTTAATTTTCAGAACTTTAAACTCGACGAAATGACAGATTATTTTGGATCTATTTGCAGTTTATTCGTTTTGGTGTGGAACAAATCTGAAAGACTCTTAAGTCTAACATTACTTTCATCACAAACGATTTCCTTAATAATAGCATTTGACGCTTCAAATTCTGTCAAGCTTATTATTTAAATTTACGAGGTTAAATGACTGCTCCATCATGGAAAACAAAATTCAATACTTCATTACATATTAATTAACTACACTATCATTAAATGCTTTGTTTTCCATTGGGGTTCACTGTACTGAATGAGGAAAGTAGTAAATGTTTATTTCTTTTCTACAAGGATTTCAAATTGTTGGTGTGTAAAGAGATATAAGTAAGGGTACGCGATTTTCAATACATTTTTTATATCAATTCTAACCATGATTTTCAGATTCCTCATCAAGAAGTAGGCCTAAATAATCTATTCTGATTTCTTGAGTACACCCTTGTAGCCACCAGATATCTCTAAACGTTAAAATCGGGCTTTCAGCTTTTCGCAGGTCAATCTTGACTGAATGACTTCAAACGATCACTAATGGAAAGATAATTTAAATACACAGACTGATTTTTAACTGAATTTCAAAATTCGAATTATTTAAATTTAATACATTTATTTAAATACATATAATCATTTAACAGGGTAGTTAAGTCAATTATATAAAAACAATAAAAACCATTTAATGAGCTTTCTGTAATAATACTATTTATAATGTTTTACGAGTGTAAATTTATCATTAAAACGTTTTCTCACATTGCCCCATAATCTACGCCAATTAAAATGATCTCAAAATCAGATTAAGTCAATATTTAAAGTTGCCGTTTTATTATTTCTTAGATATACGGAATTCACATCAGAAAACAGTAAATTTGTCCGAAAACACATGCGTATTTCTTGAGTGCTGCATTCGATTTAATTCATTTTGATGAATTAAATTTATTGAATAATGTATCATGAATATGTCGCTCTTGCAATTGAAAAAATCTAATAAAATGTATTAAGACAATAAATATAGTTTGTAAAATAGACACCATTTGGCTTTTCTGGAATCTTCTGGAATCATACATGGGTATCCGAGTTCTAAAAGTACACTATATGTCACCCACTTTTTGAAAATTTCAGATATATTCCCAATGACACATTTACTCTGTATCTGGTATTATTACCATTCATGTAAATCATTTTCTTCTATGTATATAAGAAGAAGAGATTTAGCAATCGAAAACTTTATACCTACAAAGCGACCACTCATTCATCTGTTAGGCTAATCCTACTGGCAGAGCGTCGATTGGTGAATTCTGACGTTAGAGCCTAGCATACCAGACTATTCTTTACGATTTCAAAAATAATTTGACTTTAGTTTTAATGTTAGTTTAGCTTCATATTGGTTTTCATTTGTATTCATTATTTTAATTAAATATTCGTATTCTTGGATAGGTTTAGAGAAGTTTACTGCTCTCTCATTGTAGAATAAACACTAAGATGATTAGATAATCTAAGTCTTATTAATTCGGAGAGAATGGAGAGTTTAATACCCCGAATGGAGTGTCAATCTAACAAACTAAATAAACAATAAACTAAATGTTAAAAAACGAAATCGACATTCATACTAATATCAACCTATTCAATCTTTACCAAGAGATCTAACTTTTTATTTGATCAATTCATTTCGAAGAAATTTTGGAAATCGATAATCGTCCGAATTACTCATATGTTCAAAGTTTACAATTATGTATGATGAACTCTCTTAATAATAAATAGAGTACTTGAATATACTCTATCGTTAGAAACTTAGAAACTCTAAACTTAGAAATCTTTTCTACAAAAAATATTCAGGTTTGCTTGTGAAACATGTCGGATAACTTGTTGATTGTATCAATATTTTGTTATTTAAATTTTAGTGATAAATATTAGCATTTAGCTTACCACCCGGCAACATTAGCAAATTGATGATTTACAGTTTCTGAGGGTAATGTCAAAGGAATGAAAGAATCTTTTATTTCGTTTTATAGACAAACACTCAATATTACCAATTCTCGTTTGGTGACAAGTCAGTAATTAACATCATCAAAACAAAAGTAAAAAAACATTTTGGTTCACATTACAACCCGAACATATAGAAACAAACACGTGGAACAACAAAGATTTTAATTTTCATATTTTTGAAAAGTATCCACGACAAAAATTGACTAACTAATATGTATTTATATATTTTAGAATGTCTTCATCCAACTTCATGACATTCCACTTCATTTTACCCTTATATAGCTAATAATTTTTTATTTTGTAATAAATTCCGGTCAAATTCAAAAACCATCCCTGTGAATTTGATGAACTATAAACCTATTTAAATAAATTGTTGATTATTAATCACTAAATAAGTAATTGACGTCAAATGCTGAAATTATGAAAACATTATCATGATGATCATCACTCATGATTCTTATCTTTTAATTTAATAGTAGTTGCACATTTTGCTGCATAGTCCTGTTTTTAATATAACATGTTTTAAAATAATGGCATTGATGTTGTTTTCCTTTGAAATTTTGTTTTAGAGTAGAATTTCAAAATGCTAGGAATCTTCAATTCAAAAATCCACAAGTAAATAACATTCTACTCACCTAATCTTATTTATCCAACTAAATTATGAATTTTAGATTAAGGAATGTTAGATAATCCATTTTTGCGGAGTTACGATATAACGCGTTTATGAATACAAAAGTCTCACAACATTTATCCAAAGATATTGCAATGAAAACAAATGTAACTGTTTGCAATTAAATCGTGAAGTAAATGGCAAAACTGTGAACGGAGTTTCAATTCTAAAATTTAATATAAGAACTGTTTATAATAGTTGTGTCCTCAAATTTGAGTTGTACAAATAACAAACAATTTAAAATTTAAATGTTTAAAAATAATATATTTTGAATCTTTGCAATGATAAATTGAGTTTTAAGTTTGAATTAAAATGAAATGTTTTGCAAGTTTGTTTAATTGTATCATTTCCTTAAATAATGCCGTCGGTTTTATTAACATTTATTCAAACCCTATACACAAGCGAATGATATATTTGTGTATTTTTATGGATATTTTGGAGTTTTACGATACCGCATTTGATTAAGCATGTCAGAAGAATTTATTTAGTCAGGTTCTGTAACTACTACTCGGTATCTAATGTTATTGTTTAGTTCTAATGAACAATTTAACCATGTATAAAAATACCTTTATTTTTTTAAAAGATTCTCTTGGCTTAAACGAACTGGTCTGGTTAGAGCATGCTACGCAGTACTAGATTTTCAAATATTATTCTATCAACAATACCCTCTAAATTCTAAGAACAATCTATCTTCAATGAGTAACTCTATAGATAATCTGAATTCTATTGTAACGACCATTTAGAAAGTGAAAACTGATATCATATTCAAATTCCCCATAGCAGAATTAATAAAAGGGCCATTTGAAAGTTTCGAAATGGTTGGGGTATAGTGATACTAGAAAAGAATATGAGATAAAATT
>JAHZMV010004901.1:0-13773 GCA_027743765.1 Coecobrya sp. COE2 | reverse complement strand
TAACGGGTGTATTGATTAGTTGCATTTGTTTTAATTGTGTTTGTAGGACATGGTGAGTTGATGGATGGCTTGTAAAACAGTTTTGGTTGTTGTTTTCTTTGCAGGAGTACGAAATGGACCTAGAGTTCTACGAAAGCATCGATCCGGAAAAGTCGTCGAATAAAAACAAAGGCAGAGTAATCGAATTTGAACTTAAGAAAGCTAAGGACTCCTTCTGGCCGCGTTTAACCAAGAGCACTGACAAAAAGCACTGGATTAAGGTTGACTTCAGTAGGTGGAAGGATGAAGATGACAGTGAAGACGAGGCTGGTGAAGGCGGTGGTCCAGGTGGTGCCGGTGCTACAGATTTTGAAGAGGTATGCGATAATGACTAATTGATTGATTTGTGCTTAAAATGATTTCATATTTTTACCCATTCTTGGTAATAATATCTCGATATGACTTGATTTTGTAGATGATGCGTCAGATGGGAGGATTAAGTGGAAGCAATTTAGGAGGCATGGGCGGCATGGGAGCAGGTCTCGGAGGTGAGAAGCCCAGCTTGGACGATTTAGAAAAGGAGACTGATTCGGACGATGAAGATGACGAACTTCCTGATCTGGAGTAAATCAACTCTACATGCCTTTTTTACTACATCATCCGCTGTATCTTTCGTCGACCGGTGTCCAAAAACGGTTTCCCCATTATCATCAGTCCCATGTTGTGTCATCCCAGATCCTCCTCATCACATCATGTATTTTCAGTTGACGTAGTGTAACACAATATTTGCATCTAATGTTATAATGAGTACTCTTCTTCCCCAATCTTAAAAAAAGAAAACTTTTACATTCTTACGTATGTAATTAATTATGTAGCTATTAATTATACGGTATCTTTGTTATCTCTTCATTTTTCATGCAAACCACTGTATTATAAAAATGGTTTCTTTATGCTCATGTTATAACTATTTACTAAATTAGAAATGAAATGTAATAGAATATTGTGTCAGGTTAGAAACGGCACATACACTTAATGTACTCGATATTTACACGTATGTACGTCAAAGTGTTGTTACATTACAAATGTGTGTGTGTATGAATTATGTACACCTTTGTAATCAATAAAAGTTTGTTTTACATACAAAATCATTATTGCTACCTTAAAATTTGGCTTCTTTCCCATCGCGGTTGCAGTCAGTATGCTTATGAAAAATAAATTATAAATACTTATACTACGCGTGCATATCCTGGATCTCATTAATTTAATCAATTTTATAACATTTTCGAACGAGTTCATTTCTTTAATAAATAACGGCAGCATTTTTTATTTATGACATGACGGTTTTTTATATTTTTTAATCGCTGCGATTGCATTGCATGCATGGATGTATTTTTTAAAAACATCAAAAAAGAGTTTCTGAGAGGAAGAGAAATTGTGTGGAAAAGAGAACAAGATAAAAATGCTCAGAGAGAGAGAGAGAGAGATGTTGTGTTGCATTTGTAGGTAATTATATCATTCAACGGTCGTAATTTTATTTATATAGCTTCTTCACGACGCCATCACACACGGCACACTATATAATTATATGTTGTGATAGTATAGTATAGGCAGGATTCAGTCGGTTCCTTCGTCATAATCGCGTTTCCCAGTGTTTGGTGCCGGAACATTAAAGCCCAAATTCCTTGCGTCCACCTTTTGCATTTTACCCTTCTTGCCTTTCTTTCCCTTGGCCTAACATATTACAGAATAATTATTTCGATTAGCTAATCTCGTTCAGAGAGGAGTAGTGGAAATTTTTTGGCAATGAGTATTTTTTTTGTAAACGGTATCATGTGCTTCATACCTTTACTTCTTGAAAGTCATTCTGGTTTGGGTTCACAGCACTAGCTGGACGACATAAGTTATCTTCAAAACCCTCTCCATCATCCTTTCCCCTACGAGCATTCTTCCACCTGGAGCGCCGCTCAAGGAACTCTCGAGAAAATTCTCGAGCTTCCCTTCCATCTCCCAAGTAGGATCTAACGTAGTCACTAACTTCATAAGGAGATTCCACTTCTTTCAAAAAGCCAACAAATGTGGGTATGTCAACATTGCCTCCCATAGCCTGGAGGGACTCGAAGCACCATTTTGTGAACTCATCTTGAGTTCCGGACTGTTTCATGTTTACTGAGTTTTGCTCCTTGGAGGTTACTTGGAATAGTTGCATAAACTGGTCTTCAGAATCTTTGGACCGCTTGCCACCCTGGGCTTGGTGGTGACCTTTGTTATTGCCAACAATCATGTTTAGACCCGGTGGAGTCATTTTTGACCCAGAAGACTGATTCTGGAAACTGTGCTTGGAAACCCCGGGGGGTCCCTGTCCAGGTAGGCTAGGGCTAGGTGGTTCATCCCACACACCTCCTATACGAATATTAATTAGTCACGCGTTAAGTTTATCTTGATACTAAACTGACAAAGTTTTTCGTTTGAAAAGCTCTTATGTACCATTTGTCTTATTTGAAGGAGGGGCATTCAAAGACGCTCGGTTCGCCCATGTAAGATTGGCACTCCAGGCTTGCTGTTGTTGATGATGATGTTGCAACATAGCTCGCTGCTCGCGTTCCTTTTCCTTTTGCTAGATTTTGTAAGATAAATATTAGATTATAAAACATTATGCATCAATAAGTTATCTTAACCTGTGCATGTTCCTTCTCTTTCAATATTTACCTTAGCTAGCTTGGCTTGCTCCTCTGCCTGAATCTCTGTCAATGACTTGATGACAACTTTCTGCTGAGGAGCAGCCCCTTGAGCCCACTTCAAATTCATCCCTCCCTTGCCCTGTTGTTGTTGCTGTTGACGCATCTGCTCTTGCTGTTGCATTTGTTTCTTCATCATTTGTTGACGCATGTGCTCTTCCTGCTCCTGTTTGAGGGCCTCTTCTTGCTGAATCTCTAACAAGGTTCTGGGCTTTGAATTACCAGAACTCTGGGAGGAATTAGCATTCCAGGAAAATCTTTGTTGCTCCGCCAATTTTGCCTGCTCTTGCCTCTCGCGTTCTCTCTGTTGCTCCTCCATCCGTAGCTTCTGTTCGCGTTCCCTTTGTTGTTGTTGCTCCTGGAGCTCTCTTTGCTGCTGTTCCTGCTGACGCCTTTGCTCTTCAAGTCTCTGTTTCTCCAAAAGCTGCTGCTGCTGTTGACGCTGTTGCTCCATTTGACGTTGTTGTTCCATCTGGCGTTGTTGTTCGAGCTGACGCTGCTGCTCAAGTTGCCTTTGCTGTTCAAGTTGAAGCTCTATTTGCCGTTGTTGTTCTAGCCTTTGCTGTTCTAATCTTTGCTGTTCGAGGAGTCTCTGCTGCTCAATCTGACGTTGTTGCTGGATTAATAACTCTTTCTGACGCGCGATTTCCTTCTGGCGAGCGCGTTCTGCTTCTTGTTGCTGTTTCAGTGCTTCCTCCTACAATTAATGAGACAAGAATAATTTTAATTTCTTAGGTTCAAGTTTTCATTTGACTATTAATTTTTTGCTTCTTACCTCGCGTAGCTTCCTTTCACGTTCTTCCATTTCACGTTTCTGTTCCTCCAACAACTTTCTTTGTTCTTCTTCCTTACGTTTACGCTCCTGTTCTTCCTCTTCCTTCTGCCGTCTCTGCATTTCTTCTTCATGCTAAATGTATAAGATTAAAATGTCGTAATTTGTATATTGAATGTTGTATTATTTAAAAAATATTATCATATCGTAGAAGCGTAGGGAAACATTCTGGAAGGAACGATTTTCCCTAATCTCTTATCAAAGCACAGCATTTTCATTTTCTTATACGCTTTATTCATCAATTACAAAATAGGTCTGTGAAATTACAGCACGTACCATTTTTTGTTGTTTAAGAAGTTGCTCGTTGATGTCCCAGGACTGTGACATCCACTGACCCTGAAGAGCTGGCTGTTGTACCGGTACGGATGAATGGGACCCTCCCCAATGATTAATTATTTCCGAGGTACTGCCAGGATGCATTTTATGCTGCTGATGTGATGGTTGTTGTTGCTGAGTATTTGTCATATTCGTCAACTGCTGAAATAGGGACTGGATAGGATCTGGTGCATTAACAGGTGATTTTCGTACTTCCATTTGTGGATGCTGGGAGTGCAACAGAGGATTGAATACATCACTGGTGGATGATTGCTGCTGAGGAACAGATGAAACAGGAACGTCTCCACCCATATTCTTCATCTAAAAGTTACAATCAACCCATGGTTTTGTTTAAATTCTGCTGATTGCATAAATACACGGTAGAAACAGGATAATGTCCCATTACTTACGTTTTGTCTCTGGAATAATGCCTGAAGATGATCTATGGGGTTAGGTGTATTTGCGTCAACATTTAAACCTTGATTTTTAGCTAAATTAAGGAGTAATTGTGCTTGAACTGGGTCAGGGGATAATGGTACAGCGTTTGCTGCATTTCTACCAATAGGCTGGGTATTGTGGGTATTCTGAACTCTATTCTGCTGCGATTGCCAAGCTTCTTCTTTTCTGGATGCACCAGGAGCCATCCCACTAAATATAACAAAATCATGGCATGTTAATACTTGGCACCTAACTAAAATGCTGAAGTTATGTCGATTGTTGCATCATTCAATTACAGAAAAAACGATTATCGTCAATATTAAATATTTTTTAATGTTGGAAAAATACCCCATAGCAAACTGCTGGTGTTGCTGCTGCTGTTGTTGTTCTCTGAGAATATTTTGTTGATGTAACATTTGCTGCTGTTGTTGTTGCTGCTGCTGCTGTTGATGCCTCTGAAAATGAGGTTGCCCACTACCTTCATTTCGGTGGAGATCTAAGGCACTTCCAAGAGGTTCCTGGAATAATCAAATGCAAACTCAAATTAGTCACTTTACATATTTTATGTAAGCCCATGGCTTATGCATAAAGCTTCATGACTGGGACGTACCAAAATCGGTGGTGGCGGAGGAGAGTCATGATGAATGGCAAAGGGGTTTCTACCATATAGCCTTCCCATTTCCAGTAACGTTACAAATACCTTATCACATTCTCTACGAAGGAGGAGATTTGCGGAGAAATACCCTTGTGAATACCATAGTGCCATTTCATGAGTGGGAAATGGTCCTTGAACACTACCCTGAGGGTCACGATACAGCCAAACGTCCATGGAGGCCGTATGATTCACAACATTCGGGTTGCCCCCACTAACAGGTATATTCTTCAGCAGCGCTGGATTTCCGGCAAGTTCGTCAAGTCCTAATGAAACATTACTATTTACTGCACCACCACCACTGCCGCTCACACCGCCAATCAGACCTTGAGAGGATGCAGGATTTGCGGATGGTACTTTATTACCGTGACCAGAAGCAGAAGGGCCCCTTGACCCGGACATTTGATCTTCTTCAATGAGTTTGGATACCAAATTCATTGCCTCCTCCGTCATACTACAAGTTTTACATACAAATCGGTCAATTTACACCCGAATCGACCATGCATGTTAACATGAAGTGACCTTTTCAATAATTTACCTGCGGTACGGGTCATCCTCGCTATTCTTACTCAAACTTGTGGTACGCGAGCGGTTAGAATCCATATCTCTGATACCCATCTTTGAGGACAAGAGGTCGTGTACATCTGGGTGAGACTCATCTAATACTTGGTGTAAGTGGTTTTGATTTGCTATGAGACGAGATTTTGACGAGTCTAATGGGCGGTTGGGATCGAGCGACTTCATTTTTCGGTCATTATGCTGATTGGTAGCGTAATCGTTGCTGCTGAGAGACATCTTCTCTATACTTTCTATGTTGTTTACTGAAGTCATGTATCGCTCTTTCTCAGACATCAATTCATCTTCCTCGACGACGGGTGGGATCACAGATTTCGAAGTATCGCTTCTATCGGGGGTTCGTTTTTGTACTAAAATGGAAAATTAAGTACAGTTCAGTCATACAATGGTACCGGCCGACAATACCTCGTTACAAGAATTAGGACAACAGTAGTACCTCTATCGTTTTGAGATCCATGAGACTCAGATTCAGCACTGGACCTCGAGTTCCCATCACCATCGCGCAAATTCTCAGAATCCTTACTTTTTGAACGGTCGTCACCATGAAAAGCTCCTGATGCGTCGAAAGTTCCACTCTCCTCACAGGGATTGTCACGCGCCCTGTTCAGGTATACAATTTACAGAATTTATAGCTACTACATCTACTACTGTCTCTAGAGAACTTACAACCACGTCAATCCATCAAATATTACCATTCAGGAAGGTTGTCATGCGCGTCATCCTCACTCCAACTTTTGTGAAGTCGACGGCCGCTGTTGGTTCTTGGGCTATCTTCTTCATCTTCTCTCCTCCATCGTGGCTTACGCCATCCGTCGTCATCATCATGACGTCTTCCCCCTGAATATGGCTCCCTGGTCCTCCAACTACCACCACGTGAACTTCCTTCTTCGCCGCCGCCTCCTCCTCCCCCTGGTGGACCTCCCACATTTCCGTTTCTTTCAGCCCATACCCTTTCGTGTGCGCTCTGATTACACATTTAAAATATAGCAAAAGAAATAGTGAGCAACACTATTGACAAATTTTCAATGACTACGGGCACCAATGAACAAAATGGTCTATATATTAGCTTTTCAAGTACTAAAACTTGGATTATTTGGACCGTGTTATTCGTTGGTGATTGGTTTAGTATTTACTACACTACAATAATTAGTATAATAATAATAGACATTTGTGTGTACATTTAGTACCTGAGACCGCTCAAACGTTCTAGGCCTAGAGAAAGATCGCTCTTCGTCCTCATGAGGCCTTCCATAGTATCCACCTCTACCACGACCTCGTCCCCGTTCCATGCCTGACCCTCTACCACGCACTGAGTACGATCCTCTACCCATCGGAGTAGCACCCACGCCACCCTGACGAGAAGATTCGGGTTGAGGAGTGTGCCAGATCCTCTGTAACGCAATTAAGATACAAAATATAATAAACTGCTAATGTTAATGGCAAGCTGAAAGATTTGTTGTTGAAAAAATCTTACAATTTCTTCTTCAGATGGCTGTGAAAATGCCAACGGGGGTTGCATTTTTTCTATAAGCAATGTCCCAAACGCCTGCAGATAACCTGGAGCTCCCAGATTCTTATCATAGAGTGATAGCATTTCCTCACGGCTGTAACGAAATTCCGAAGGCTTGAATCGGTTCAAACTGTTGATGGATGACAACTGTTGAAAATCCTTCCCATCCTTATTCTGAGAGTTCTGAGATTGATGTTGAAATGAAGCATGATGATGGATTGAAACTGTGGCCGAGTAATCTCTCTGAATTGGCGAGTTCATTTGATGACTCATCCCGCCACCCCACCCTCCCCCTCCGCCATGCATTCCGCCCCTCCCAACAGTGTCTCCACCACCAGCGTTGTTTGCAGTGTCAGATGACAAAGCCCGAAGCCAAGAGGGCCCAAACTTCAATGAGGCATCTCCTATTTTAGGCTGCAGATTATGCATTGGAGACATGCTGAAGAAATGAAAAAGAAACTCTCAGTGAATATAATCATGATAATTGGCATTTCCGAGCGATTCTACAATATAAGAGCAGATATTTAAAAGAGATGTACATACCTTTTGCTTGGCATTGTATAAGGAGCTGAAATTTGAGCAATTTCTTTTTCTGTCGTGTGAGAACGACTAAAACTGAGCTATGGATAAGTATATTATGTGTTGAATGAATGTAATTTGTAACTGTTTTTATAACAATCAACGAGCGTTGTATAACTTAACGTGGATATATTTTTTCTGTTCAAAGCCACTATATAAACCTTATCTTGCGAGTTTTAAACTTTTTGTTTTTAACTACACTACAAATGTCAACTTAGAAAAATATCAAAATCTTTTTTTTATTTCTTTTGAACACCACACGCACACGGCACTCTTTCGAGATTGAGATAATCCAAAGAGGAGTACTTGAGGTAATTGTATACCCGATTACTCAGAATGGATAATCGACCAAAGATAAGATGTCTTTCGGTCTTTAGGCTGCTGTAGCACAGGAAACACTGGAGTAAAGGAATATTGGCAATACCAGCTGCGACAGCAAGGCATTTACCATAAAAGTTGTATATAAATCGTCTTTGTAGTTTCAAGTAAATGAATGAAATACACTTTTCTGGAAGTTGTATATAAAACTGATTGTCAATTTATCTTACTATTGCGTTTTCCGTTCGAAGTATAATTTGAAAGCTCGATCTCTTCCCCAAAAGAATGACGTAGTTAAAACTACCAACAGGACCACAACTGCCGCTGAGTCACTGTTCGAAACACATCTTCCTTCAAACTGCGTGACCTCAAATCACCAGCCAACGTGACGACGACGACGACTTCTTGCAAGAGTTTTGTTAAATAACACGGTAGATTAGAGTCAATACTTTTACGACCTTTGCACACGCGATGAAAATGTTCGGAACGTTTCCAATTTACTAGGGAATAATCTGCAATAAAACAAACCACAAAACCACATCAATTAGCACATTTGTTGGTACACATAAATATCAAGGAAATCACATTATATAACGCATTTTTACACAGACGAGTTGACACCTCTTCTAATATCAAAATGTACTCATGTTTATGCAATGTAACCATAATGTAAGTAATATTATTTTGCTATCGGAGTAGTTTAACTGCGCTATCATATAAGTACTAGTAATAAATCCCCATCACAGTGAAATGTGCGATGAAAATCAATAAATCTACCATAAATCTATACCAAACATTAAAGGAATGTGACCATAATTGCCCAAATTATAATTCCGCTACTAAGAATGCATTAATTACAAATTGCAACAACGGCTGCACTTGTAGTGACAAGCTATATACTACAACAACACANCCCCATCACAGTGAAATGTGCAATGAAAATCAATAAATCTACCATAAATCTATACCAAACATTAAAGGAATGTGACCATAATTGCCCAAATTATAATTCCGCTCTAAGAATGCATTAATTACAAATTGCATCAACGACTGCCAACTGCACTTGTAGTGACATGCTAAACACTACAACAACACCGCAAATGCCATCTAGTTAAAGATCCTGATTAAATAACGCCAACAACACTCTTCCTACCACCTGCTACACAAGCCTAACTATTTTCTTTTAAAACAGCTAATAAAACTAAACTAAAATCCCGTTTCTTCTCCAAATTTCACCCCAAATTCCAGGAATACCTCAATTTCCAGGAAACCCCAATTTCCACTTTTACAACCTAAAACAAAGAAAACAATCTGTCAACCCATCTAAACCATTTTATTCGAACCTTACCATCAAGTCACTACATTTAAACTTTCAAAACTAAATCTAATTCATTAAAAATCTCTGTCACCAAATTAAACGAGCTGTCAGACAGCAGGACAATAATTAAAATCTTCCTATTAAATAGCATTCCCTAAAATTGTTCACTCGAGAGATTAAAATAAATTGCTTATTGCAAAAAAAATCTGGACAAACTCAAGTGCGTTCCCTGAAGCTAGAAAGATGAAAGCGAAGACTCTCTCTCGCCTCCTCTCTTTCTACCTGTTTAGCTGTTTACACAAAAACAAAAAAAGCGAACATGCTCTTTACTTGATGATTAGCTTGATAGATGATGAGAGAGAGATGTGTCGTTCTTGTTGGCTCAAGTGATCTATGCGGCTTGCTTGCGGTTTTTTTTAGATAAATGGAATGACACTTTACTCGGAATATACTCCAATTTTTTTTCGACATAAATGGATCAGGAGTGTGTTATCTTTGTTTTTCCACTTCACATCATTTTTTTGGAGAGAATCAGGTAAAAAAAATGAGGAACTAAAGTTTAGTTAACTAAACTGCACTAAATTTTGCAGAGAGATAAGGATGATGACATATGCTAACTGCCTGACACTCTCGAGAGATTTTATTTGCGAATTTGATATGCTGCTTTGGTTAAAAAGGCCCTATGTGCTATAAAATGTATAACAAAAGGGTTAACAATCGATTAATGAACATGCAAATTTAATGTTATATACCAATAATATCGGGATAGTATCTCAAAATGTGAACAATGTAAGTTAACAATTACACGGAAGAAGACATTTTTGTTACTATTTCTGACTGAGATGAATTTATTTTTAACAGCTTGCCTCTGTGACTGTCTATAACAATAAGTGCGCTGCGCGCATTGTACCAAGAGAATTTTTTTTATATCGCCACGCACAAGTTTATAGATTACTGGGTGATGGGATAAAAGGGATTTATTGCAAAAAGTATATACGATTTGGTTAGTAGTGCCTGATTCTGATAAGGTGATATAGAGAGAGAGAAGACAATAAACAATGTAACATTATATTATATGAACAATAATGTATACGAGCAAACTGTAACTAACAGTGTACACCTTTAAATGCTACAATAGTTAGCAACGTTAAAAACAAAGTTTGTTGAATGGTCAGTAGTAGTCATTCTTCACTCACTTTTTTTAACAAGCCACAGGCCACGACCACGACGACATTGGATTCACAATACAAAATTTTTTATTATTACATACAACAACGACGAGGACGACGATACATCTCTCGATAAAGATGATAGTAAAGTATGGTAAGTAGATATATCACCAAGTTTTATTGTGTGTCTGTGTGTGTTGTTATGTATTATAATAATTTTTGTATTGCAAGTTTTTTTAGTATTCTTTCAGTTTATTCTTGAATCTCTCTCTCCGCAAAAGATTTTTTTTTCTGTAAGTTGCACTCTTTTGACTACAATGTTTTAGTCAAGGCATCCTCCACAATAAACACACACATAAAACAGGAGCATAGACTTAAACAATGCATACGTAACAGCGTATATATAGCAGAGTGAGTAGAGTATGTGTAGTTTTTAGTAATAAAATGCAATATTTAACGTAGATAGATAAAATTGTTGGAATTAATATGTGTGTGTTGTCTATATAATAATATAATATTATTATTAGATTTGTATCATTTGCTATGCATGCATGCGTGCGTACATAATCCACAAACCAGCGAAAATAATATTGTAATATCGACAATATATATTATTATCAGGCAAGAGTAAAATGCAATGATGATGATGATGATAATGTTGATGAGGATACATAGAGAATATTATAATGGATATTGAGAGAAGAGAAACAGGCAAAAATAATACACAAGTGTTTTAGTAGAGTAGAGTCTGTACATGTAAAAGAGAGATGATGGTAGTAGTAGTAGCAGTGATGCTAGATGTAGTTTTGCAAAAAAAAAAATATGTATTATAATATATTATTGTTTAGCAGTAGATTTTTAGTTACTTTCTTTCTCCTCACAGACGAGCGAGTTGTATTGTGTCTTGGTTGATGATGATGATTTGATTTGAACAAACTTTTTTTTTGTATCAACGATGTACATAAAATGTATTAATCTTAAAAAGTAAAATGTTGCGTTTTTTGGTTGTACTAGAGCCGTGTACTTACTTTTTTTTACTTTGCTAACTCAATAATGTTATTAGTAAGAGGAACGATAAACGGGCATCATTGTCCAATAGATAGATAAATAGGTAGAGAGAAGAGAGGCAGTAGGCAAGGAGCATAAAATAGTTATAAGTTTGGTTGGTTTTCTATGTAAGTTTGAGTGAGTAGAGCAGAGTCACACTTCTGTAGTCAAAAAGTATTGTATTATTTCTCTGTTGTATTCTGGTGGTGGATGATGATGATGATGATTATAATGTGGATATTTTCTGTTGTATACAACAAACAGCAGCAGAATAAAGAATGCAAATATGCAAAATGCAAAAAAAACTCAACTCTCTTTTCTCTCTCGGCTAACTTCTCGTCGTAGTTAAGCGAGTTTTGTGTGTGTATGTATAGCATATTATAACATTTCAACATTGGAAGAGTAGAAACTGCAGCTCTATGTAACAGAACACACAGGAAGCTTATACGCAACGCAGAAACCTTATAGCATAACAACAACATCGAAAAACTTTCAGGTTCAGGTATACACTCTGAAGCACATCATCATCATCGTCCGTCAGTCAGTATAAAATAGTTTGGTATATTCGCATGAAAGGATTGAAAGTTACCAAGATAGGTATTAGCTCTTGCTATACCGGAGGAGTACGGCAAAAACGGCTCTCTGAGTTTTATTCATGGATGGTCTCTCTACATTGCATTTTGGATCTTTGTATTTTTATACGTATAAAAAGTGCAATTCAATTCATCTCCTTTTGGAGTGTGTTGTAGTAGTGGAGGAGATGTATGTATGTATGGAATGACGAACAAGGAGAACAAGGAACGCGGGTGCTCTTCTCTTGTTAGGACTTCGTATTTAAAAGTTTACGAGTGTACATTACGATACACACAGGGTACAAGTCAACTTGTTCCATGTGTGTCGTCGTGTGTGTAAGTAATACTGACTTGTCAAGTCAAAGCTATAGAGCTGAGTGTGTGTTTCGTTGAGTTTTGAAAGTCTTCATGTGTTTTGCATTTATCCTTATGAAACGGGAGGCCCTCAGAGAGGACTCTCAGAGGAATATTATGAGAGCGTCAACGGAAACTACTACTATTCTCTTGTATTATGTTCATTTTTAGGTATAAAATATATGTGCATATCGTGTACATGTTCATGATGAGAAAAAGGTGAGATTTATGTTAGTTTATGCAAAGGGAATATTGTAAGTAGAAGGGGCATTTTGTTGAATAAAAGGCAAACTAGGAATTTTATCTTGGTTTATGTTGAGCTGAGGTGGTACACACAGATTAGATTGCTTATAATAATAATATGCACCTATCTGTTCGGCCGAGGGAACCCACCACCAGAAACACACGACGTTACATGTGTTTTACGATTACTACGAGATATTGATAGAGGTGGATAATAATAATATTCTTCAATTCAAAGTCTTCTTTTTGTTGGTAAAGCTGTTTGTAATAGATGAATGAAAGCAGGCACACTTTACACACACAATGCATATAACATCGTCATTGGTTGGATTAGATTGTTGTTTTTGAAAAGCTTCTAAACGCTTGATCCCTCTCTATTGCTTGCTTGTGTAACGCCGTTNAAACACACGACGTTACATGTGTTTTACGATTACTACGAGATATTGATAGAGGTGGATAATAATAATATTCTTCAATTCAAAGTCTTCTTTTTGTTGGTAAAGCTGTTTGTAATAGATGAATGAAAGCAGGCACACTTTACACACACAATGCATATAACATCGTCATTGGCTGGATTAGATTGTTGTTTTTGAAAAGCTTCTAAACGCTTGATCCCTCTCTATTGCTTGCTTGTGTAACGCCGTTTTAGTCAAGTGCACCTTTTGCACACGAGAGCATATAATATTTGCTCATCTAGTAGTGACAAGCAGAGTGAAATGAAATGCGTAGATCTAGATACTTCAGATTATAGAGAGAAGTTTCATTGTGTTGAGCTGAGCTAGAGATAGAGAAGAGCCTCACTAAATGACTAAAAAGCTCTCTGAACGCATCAAAATGAAAAATCTCGTATAATAGATCCTCTTTCTAATGCTTGGCATTACAGAGACCTAGTATACACAAAAAACTGTTTCTAGTTTCTGTCCATGAATATATTATCTAAACATACATTACTATTTCTCAACATGACTATTATAGCAGAGTGCTAGTTTAGCTTCTAGGAACTTTTGTGGTAGCACTGAAACTCGAGACTATTTGAGTACTTTCGATAGGTATATAAAATAAAGTGTATATTTTTAAATTACTAAAATTAGATACTTCTGATAATATATTGATGTGCATATGAAACGAGAGAAGCG
>JAHZMV010004900.1:0-24143 GCA_027743765.1 Coecobrya sp. COE2 | reverse complement strand
AGCATGAAAATTGGTGGATTTCAGATGGGACCATTCTTCTCAACGAAACGGGGCACTGCTCTGGATATAATGGAAACCGCACTGGACAATACAATTACAGTTCTCGTTATGTAATACAAATGCATGTATAGTTGTGTAAATTTGGGTGGTGGTATATATATATATATTTCCTTTCAACTCTAGAAAAACATTGTGATGAATATTTAACACATTATTTTTAATAAGTAAGTTGTTCAATTTAAAGGTGGTGCCTAAGAATAGCCGTAAGTTTGTCGGTACAAATTGTGGAAAATGGTGTATAAATAACTGTGTCCGATTTTTAAAAAAATATGTAGATGCTTATAATCAGGACAAAATAAACTTTGGTCTTAGAAAGAAATTGATCTGATATTTTCATGAGAAAATGCTGGTCTTACATAGTTACCTGCAAAATCAATTTTAGGGCTACAAAAGATGATATAGCGACTTGTGTTGAATGCATTTCTTAATAAGTCTATGGAAAATATGAATATGCTTATACGAGACTGGCATTTTGTGTGAAAAAATTTCACACATTAGTAGTATTTGTTGATGTTTAGGTAAAATAGTGTAGTCTAAATTGCATTTTGTAACTGTAAGCTATTTAAATAAATCTCAAACTTTTGAAGACAAAATGTTAACTTTGAGAATTGTCTGCATCCTTTAATTTTACACATGTTAGAATATCAACAAACATGGAAGTAAAGTTCTATTTTTAGTTTGGATGGTCTCAGAGGGGGAACGTAGATATACAGCCCACCCCTCGCATGACGGCCGGGTGCGCGCCTGGATATACAGACAGTTGTAAATTGTCTATTGAAATTTTCAGATTAAATCCTATGATTTGAAGCTAAGAGTTTGCTCATACTGGCTTTTTCTATAACCTCACTTAATAACAGCATCTTAACTATTCCTGTTTAGTAGAAATTAACGCTCAAGCCTTCACACGAAACACTTTGTTTCAAAACGAAGCTTGTTGAAAAATCGTTTTAAGCCATAAAAAAAGAGATAGAAGATTTACAAATTACCACACATAGCGCTATGTGGTTCCTCATTTAACTCTCTACAAACTAACATATTAGCTCACTTTCTGAAACACTGGATTGTATAACACCGGATCGTGCAGTAGAAAAAGGTTGCATCACTCATTTGCTTGGGAGGCTACTGACAAATGTACGCAGGTTTTTATTAAACTGATTCTTGCATCAAATTGCATAACATAACAGAGTATTTTTTAATAAAATGACAAAGTTTGAAAACGCGTTTGTGGGGCACGATAAAAAAATACCATTTGTACATCAAAGGTTTATGAATCCGTATATAATGTATAGTCGACCTGATAATTTATTCTTGTGTTCAATCCCCACCAAAGGAGGAATGGAAATGGCAGAAATTTTAGATTGAAGCTGTAATTATTGGTCAGATATACAATTTTCAGTCACCTCTTTTCAAGATTTCTTGGTGGGAATTCTCGATTTACTAAAGTGAGAATCAAGTTCAGTCGTAGCATACATATGTGTGGCACTACATATCAAAAAATGGGAATGCTTACTATCCTGTTTGGGATGCTGATGCGAACATTCATTCTTGCAGCTGGTCATTTAGAACTGAAACGGTAAGCAAACAACTTACCAAATTTGTGAAAATTTTGTATTGGAATCAGTATATAATTTTGTGCACTGAACAACATAGTACAACATATCGTTCCAAATTGTAATAAACATAATATTGCTTCATTCAATATACCAAATGAAACTGATTAATTGTAATAAACAATGAAAAATTTACGAGGTTTTAATTTGTATGTTCTAAGTGGTCGCGTAGGACAAACTACAATTTATTCAATTTGACGTGTAATGCTTAATGAATGTTTGAACGGTTTTTCATACAATCCAACCAAACCAAAATCAAATCGCAGAAATCAAAAAGGAAGATGTCCTCAACGGCTAACGCCACAACATTTTACAGGCATCCATTAACCCTAGTAATTTGCAATATAGAAATTTTACGTATTCAGCCAAAACGAGAAGTACGCTATATAAAATTGTTATAAAACACAAAAATGAGATTTGTTTACATATGCTGGTAAGAAGAAATAAAGAAAACCTATTAAAACATTAAATTAATTCCAATACAGTAACACATACAGAAATATATAAGAGTTCGTCAGTTTCATAAGCTGGCCCTTAGAAACAACAACTCAATATCGTCGATGATTTCTGAAAACGAGCCACAGCAAATTTTGCCAGTCTTGACAAGGGGCCACAGCAATTGAGACCAATATACCAAAATGCTGGAAATTTGATGGGGATCATTTTGGTATATCGTTCTCACTTCGCCCCAAAAATTGCTGTGGCCCCTTGTCAAGAATGATAAAAATTGCTTTGACCCCTTGTCAAGACTGACAAAATTTGCTGTTTCTCTTCTTCAAAAATCATCAACGATATAAATAAATTGACAATTAAAATCAAATAAATGTTTTAAATTTTAGTTTGACTCAAGTATAAAAATCAGAACAAATTGCTTAATTCGGAGAGATATTTATACCTTTCGGCAATATTAAATTACCTAAGTATAGAAATCATTAAATAATACTGGTATAAAATAAATTGATAAAAATGTTTTTATAAGCGATTGTGGCCAAGTTTTATTATAACATTATTATATTCTGATGTAAAGCGAAATTCATGTTAGACACGGAAACATTCTGCGTAAATAGCCGTAGTTCTTCGAAAGAGTTTCGGGTGTACTCAACTATCTGAAACTAGTAATTAAATTAGTGGTTGTATTTATAGATATGTAAAGATGATATTTGTTATCTTTATTTCTATGGGTTATATAAAAATATAGAGTTTTTTAATAAGCTAAAATGACTCAAAATTATATCTGAGGCATTTAATACAAATTCTTAATTAATCCAATGAAATATCTATGTATGATAAAGTTACGGAGGTTTGTTTGTTTTAGGTCAGATTTTTGCGAATACATGTATGTATGTACGTTTTATTATAACTGCTACATCTTGGAATAGAAAGCCATATCTTATGTGCTGAACGACATAATATCCTCAAACAACTCAGCATTCCAAGGGTTAATAGATAAACCAATATTACTGGATTCAATGGTGCAAATGGTTTAAAATGCATATGTTCAATGTAGTCACCTTGTATGAGATACAATTTATCGAAAGTCGAGTGTGATGCTGAATGATTTTGTTGCTTTCTTACACGATCCTAATATCAAAACAAAGAAATTGGAAAGCATAACTCGCAAATGTGGTTACCCAGTAAAACTTTGATAGATCTAGATTTAGTTAAGCAATATTTATGGGCGATATGAAATATGATGAGTCGGGAGAAAGACGAAAAAGGTAAATTGAAAAGTTATAAAACCAATACTAGCATTTGTTACATCTGCCATTAGGACAAACTTAGAACTGATTAAGACATTAAATTAAACTCAAATACAATTACGTACACTGAAAATATATTTGAATTGACCAGTGTCATAAGCATTCCATTAGTAACGTAAAACTTCGAAGTAAATAAATTGGCAATTAAAATTAAATAAAGGCTTTACGTGGGCGTATTGATAAAGGTTGCAGCAACTTTGTTTCGTTCTCATTTGAAAAGGTGTGCATATATTTAATTAAAATTGGGTATGTAGTTACTTCTGACCCTTGCACAGTTTTTCCACATATGCTTTGATAATCAAATACCTCTGGAGAAGAAGCCTCTAGATGCCTCGATGGGTAAACCACGAGATTTCACTTTTGTCTGTTTCACGCGTTTTACACCACCTAAACATGGATTTTTTCAATTGAAGAATCACAGAATGGTCAAATGGGACAAGTGGTAGCTTTGAAAACGATGGTGTCATTCGTCCAACAATAATTTACCTTCATTCACTCTGGTGATGTAAGAAACTAGAATTGTCGCATTTACCTGAGTTTCAAAAATTCCGTCGTTCAAATTCATGTGGGCTGAAGTTCCATAATGCTCATTTCAAAAGTTTTCTAGATTTTTGAATAAGCAGTTCCAAATGCCCTGAACTCTGGTAAAAAGTTACGGTGCCAAAATGTGGGAGCTAGTGACAATAATCTTCATAAGTAATATTTTATAGTAAATATACAACTGGATTTTCCTGTATTGCGTTGTTTTCTAATGGCCCACAGCCGAATTTTCAATTTTCTTTCAAGCAACTTATAGCTTGAAGTGTAAGGAGTCCGAATCTAATCACCATTAGTGCATAAGTTTGATTTGGACTGCCTTAGAAACCATTTAAAAATTAATCCAAAGCAGCTCAAGCAATAATATAAGTTCTTGCAAAATTTGTGTTGACTGATATCCCGTTCCCTAACTCTGGTTTGTTGAGAATTGATACCACGTGTAATATTTTGTTCGAAAGCCCTAATATTTGTCTATCAGTAGACATGTTTACTAGCTGAATTAGTCAACTCGTCTTTGAGATACGTCTTTTCAAAATTGGTGCAACAATTTTCAAAACGACTACGTATATGTTATTTTGCCTAATGTATAAAAATCGGAACAAATTGCTGAACATAGATAGGTATATCCATCGGAAATATTCAATTACCTAAATATAGAATCCGGAAAAACTAATTTAGTTACATGGGTCACCACTGTAATTCCAGGTCAAGAAATGTGATGGCAAATTAATTTGAACATAACAGTTTTTATATTATGTAGAATTTTGTTAAATCGACCCAATTAAAATTTTAAACAACCTTCGCGTGTTCAGTAATTTCATACGCTGCCAATTGGAAACGCACTAATTCCAAGTAAATAAATTGACAATCAAAATCCAATAATAGTTAATGATTTATTTTGTCTTATGTTTAAAATCCGAACAAATAACTGAATACAGATAGGTATGTCTTTCGGAAATATTCAATTACCTAAATATAGAAACCGTTAAAATTGTTCGGATTATGTATGTAGCTTTTTAGTATTGTTCATGGCCAAACAAACTTGTATTATTATGTAAAGGTAAGCCAAAACAAATTCTCTCTATATACAGAATCATTATCGGCGTATATAATAGTTCTACTTCTTCGAAAGGGTTTCGAGTGAAAGCAACAGCGGAAGGGTTTATAGTAAGTAACGCAGTATGGGATTCGGCCAGGCTTACATAAACGTCCACCTTGTGCTTCAGAAATATGTTCAACTCGCACACCACTACGATAAACATAACAACCGCATTGTTTTAAATGGAAAATTCCGGAAAGGAAAACCATGGAAAATGTTTATCTGGAATGGACAAAAATGTCTCTGCCACTTCTTTGGAACGTTAGTCACAGCATATCGCCTCTACTGTCAATGGACCAGTACAACGTCAACTAATCTGGAAGAGACTTCAGTACAATTCTTTACACTTGCTGTCATGGCTCAATACTTTGCATCTTGGTACACCGTAGATTTTGTTACCGTTGATAGCCAATTCTTCATTGATAGTGTCAATGAAGTCTATTATCTCGACGGTGTAACCTACCAAGGATGGCCATGGCCAATCACAAACCGGGTACCAGACTTTGAGGAGCTGTTTGGGTATGGACTGTCAGCTGGATTTCTGCTATTTCCACTCTCCGGCATTATCTTTCCTTTCGTTAAGGAATTCGATCCAGCAACAATCTTTCTTAAAACAGTCTTTCCAGAAATGAACCGTACTTGGCGTCAAATCACAGCAGTGATCACCTTGGTGACAATGATGTTTTACGGTGCTGTAGTCTGCTTAACTCAGCTGCTTCTAATGATGACGGCCAGCACAATCTTGAACAAATACGCGGCCTTGAATCTCAAGTTGAGTCTTGATGAGAACTACAAAGAGGATAGAACAGATTGGGTGTCTCGGTTGATTGAAAACTTGAGGAATGGCGGATGGAAAAAGATGAAAGCAAAATCAAAACTCGCTCCAATGCAGCAGTCCTCTGGAGCATCGCCGCATCCGAGAAAGCGCTCTTTGCTGCCATCAAACATCAAACAATGTTTCCATAAGCGGCTTTTACATCATCGTAAGCTTTGCATCGTTCTCTCAGTCGCAGACAAAAATGTCAGAATGTATGGGCCCGCCATGGCCACCGCAGGAATAATTCTCTTTGTTGTTGGGAACTATACAGTAATTCGCTTGTATGGCCAGGTACCTTTACCAAATTACTTACTATCCTCTTTCAATCTGATTATGGTACCAGCTCTTGTCTTCTTCTTTTGTGACCACACCTCCGCGCCTGCAATAAAATCACAGGAAATGATTCAAGTGTGGAAGGGCAACGAAAATATAATGACCAGCGCCATTGAAAAGAGGGAACTCAGAAGCATGAGAATTACGGGATTCCAGGTGGGACCATTCTTCTCAGCAAAACGGGGTACAGCTCTGGATATAATGGAAACTGCACTGGAGTACACAATCAACGCTCTGATGATGGAATAAAAATATATGCAGAATTGAATATTTGGAAGGTTAATGTTTTGGTTGAAAAATAGAAAAAATGTCCATTATGTATTAAGTATGCACTTTATATATAGTATAGACATATGTAGGTATTATGTGTCAGTCAACATGGGAAATAGAAAACACGTAGGCAATGTTTTCGCCAATTATAGAAATGGCAGATATCTCACTATGTTCAAAGCCGGGTGTTTAATTTATGCCATTTTGAATTGTGTGATGGCTATATCTGCTTTAAAGTATAAGCGTGCTTAATTTTATTGATAAATTTAGGTATTAACTATTTATAATGAATCACAATTATGTCCTAAACCAATTTTAAAGTATATTACTTTAATGATGTGGTAATTGGAATTATACAATGTCAAGGTAGAATTTGGTAGCTATATGGCCACTTTAGACGGTTACTTTTGACTCAAATGTTTGGAGTTATATATTGGCTTCTAACTTATTTCAGCCTTTCATGGGAACTCAGGGTTATTTATTGCTTAACATACTTTACTCAAAACTCAATTTTATCCCAACCATAAAAATAATTAAAATGTATCAAATTTATAACAAATCAAATTATTTACTCCCTAATATCCTACGCATTGTTGTATTTATATATTATAGTGTATTGGTAAACGTACGTTGGTAATATTAATATGAATTTTAATGGAACAGTTTTTGTCTAAAATAAACTATGCTGCGACTACATAAACTGTTATATTAATAAGCGTCTATTGTAGATTTAACAACTAGGCAAATAAATGTTTCTATTAGCAAAAATATAAATTGTAATATTCTAATGAAAGTTTGTGATTTTCTGTATTATTAATACTCGAGGTTTTAATACTTAGCAAGATAAAGCGTGTTTCCAGTGACGCCAAAGGGGCAAATTTAACTGGTGGAAATTTTATAATTTTCGGTTAATAAGTATTGATGAGTTGATGCGACGCTGTCATTTTGTATGAGTACGGTGCATGTTTCTACCTGTTGCTTTGGTAGTGATACAATTTTATCCCGAATTTACCCTATTTTTATTATAGCGATTTTCAGTTTTACGATTGAATTTTTGTTTAATTACAACCAAGTTAGTAATATTTCTTACTGTTACTCTCAGCTTAGCAAGGATCTTTCATAATTCTGCTGTATGCTGTAAGTTCTGCCAGACAATTCCTTGGGGAGAGCCAACAAAATCGCCTTTTGACGAGCAGCCATTCTTCACCGCCTCAAACCTTTCATTAGAGTTGACCATTTTTTTGTAATTCCTTCTAAAACTTTTCCAACCATCTTTGATCCATAGTATTTACATTCTAGCCCACCTGACTTTACCGCTACTGGTGATTTAGTACATCTTGAATTGTCTGAATCCTGAAACTTCTTAAGCTCATGTTTATGAAAACATTTGTGTTATAAAAGTTTATTTAGAATGATGCAGTCACCGATTCTCCAATAATAAGAAGACGAAGAACAATAATAAGCCTAAAATGCAAATCTTTTGGCTGCATATGGCATCATCTAGTTCATATCCAAAATGAAATCACTGCTTACACTATATACCTCGTTATGTATTATAAGCCGACCTACAATTTCAAACGCAGATCTATACCTGCTTCTTACAGAATATTGGTTAATTAAAAGGTGAATTACTTTTGTTTTACCTATGGTATTTCTATCAATACCAAAACTTCGAAGGCTAAAACTTTGGAATAACTTCGGATTAAATAAAACAACAATCAATTAGTAGTATTCCATACAGACGTTAGGAACCATTTTGCTAGTAAGCAAAATCGTTACTTCCTACCTAAAAGTCTTTCTACAAATGTGTTTTAAAGAGTATAATTTTTATTATCCGTAACTAAGTTGGATTATGAATTAATCAGTAAGCATGAACATTTTCATAGAAAATCTGTTATCTATGAAGCAATAAAGTGGAAACATTTACAAATTTTTAGTCACATACGGACTGCTGAAAATGAATAAAATGATATTTTACTACAGTGAAATTGGAGTGCTCATTCACACAGTTATCCCGTAATACAATACCTTTCACCCGGCAAATCATCAGCCTCAAGTTTACTTCAAAAGGAATCCAAAATACAAGCAGGAAGGCTGGTGGCGAATATCAGTTTTGTTTTGCTGTGGGCTTTCAGTGAGTTCGATCGATACAAATTTGAGGTTACAAGTTTCAAAGATAGAATCATGTATTGTTGGCGCTTCGGGTTACTTATATTGGGTTTATTTTGCTAAGTTGGTTCTGTCATAAATCCGTTGATACCGTAACATATTTCTTTAATTCAATGCAAGACAATTGAAAGCAGTTTGTCAAGGTAATAATTATTAATTAGGTAATAATTGACGAAAAAGGTAATAATTACACATAAAGACGCTCTGCTATATGCATTGCATATTTTTGTTCGACACAAACATTTGAATATGCTGTACACCCGTAAATATATATTTGTACTCAATCTCCATATGCGGGAGATATGATATTTCGAATCGAAATTCTGATTACGGGAGTAACAGCCTTACTTGCAATTGATAGAACGAATGGAACGGGAATTGGTGCCGCTATATAGAGCCTGCTGTTATTCGGGAATATATATATATTGATTGATTGATTTGCTTAGAGACCTTTGCAATACATGGTCTCCCTTCAACATTTCCATTTACAAAACATTAAATGCTACAATATTTTCGTTACATTTCACATGGTTTTTTCCACACTATTCTAATTAGATTCCTACTTGCCAAATACGATTATATCCAATAATACATCGTTCCAAAAGAAAAATCATTTGAGTCATGACCATTCTTAATTACTATAATTATATATGTAAGGAGTTACATTTCCATTTATTTTATATTTGCATCATGTATTCAAGATAATAAGTACAAATTCAAGCAACAAAAATGCATACAACTTTTGCGAGACTAGTAAAAAACCGCTAGCTTCTCTGCTCTTTCATTTTGTTCAAAACCAGTTTTTCCGTCACGGTCGCTGTCTGTTTCAGTCGACTGCGCATAATGTTATTTCGTCTTCAGCATCCATCTCATTAAGAATTCCTTTCTCGATTTCGTTCAACATACAAATGCATTCCTGCTGCGTCTTGTGTATTGTTCTCTGCTTCACTTCGTCAACTAAGTCAATGATGCTATACAGCACGTTTTGGTACACCGTGTGCTTTATCCCCTTCTTATTAGTAATCGTCTTGATTAGGAGAGTCAGTCCATCCAGTTCGTCACATATACAGTGAATAATGTTACTTGGTATCATTCTATTGTGTAATTTAGCGCTTTCCCATTCCATCATTCTCATTTCAGCCAGGAATGATAAGGTTTTCATAACACTTTTTTTATTCCCTTTGTTCGCTTTTAGAATCGCCCTTGCAGCTTGTGTATAAAGTTGCTTTGTGAAAGATACTCCGATTTTTTCCTCAACAGAACTAGTACCAGCCACAGGCTCATGAGTAATTAAGTTGTCCACTCATTTTTTATATTCCAATATTTCATCTTCCATAGCACTTGCGCACTCTTCGCTTACGTCATCTTCTTCATAATCTACGCTCCCATACTCGTCAGAGATTTGCGTTGTACCTTGTACTAAAGGAGCAGCTTTATAAGCGGATTCCCATTCTTTAATAGGCTAGATATTATATTCAAATTCATAGTCATCGTCTTCGTCGTCCATACTATCGGAACTCTGTTGTTCAGAGCTTTGCGATATAATTTCAAGGTCGTCTACTTTAGCAACTTTTTTCCCACTGTTGCTATCTGATTTGAGTTGCCTCTTATTTCTCAATATATTTTTCCTGATGTTCCTTTCCGAGAACTCCAAATCATCACAAACAGAAACTTTTAAATTTAATGGCTTTAACTTATAACAATTTTTAAAAACATTCCGCTTTTGCTCAATTGAGTCTAATTGCACCAAACAAACTGAACGCGGATTGTTACGCCTTCGTTTAATATCCAAAGATTTAATGCAAATATCTATTCCCAAGTTCCGTAGAAGATTTGTTACAGTTTCATGCTCCCCATTTTCTCCAAATTCCAAACCGTATATTACTATGGTTCTTTTTTTCGTTTCATTTTTCTCACTTCTACTTTGAAAAATTCCATCTACTTCTTTTTTGATTTCCTTTTTAATGCTCAGTATTTCCCCTTTAACCTCCTTAATTTGACAATTTCGATTTAACTCCACTAATTGTAAGCCACTTGAATACAATTTTTCCATTGTATTTAAGATTTTACTGATTTTTGTATCCATTTGTTTCACACGCTTTAGAATAAAGTGTGTTCTTTTTTCCAGTTTTACTATCTTTCCGCTGAAAGCCATTTTGACTAAAAACCTGTTTGACGAGCCTCAACTACTTTTGCTCCTTTCTGCTCAAGAGCTAGATCAAGACTGAATATATATATATAGAGTTATAGAGGGAGCCCACTGTACATTTTATTAAAACTGTTGTAGCTTGGAATAGAAAGCCATATTTTATGTGCCGAACGGCATGACATGCGCAAATAATTCAGCGTTCCAAAAGTTAATAGAGATAATATTACTTCATTCAATATAGCAAAAAGAATTAATTAAATTTGAAACATTTACCAAAATAAAATGGTATTAAATTAGAATAATCAAAGTAGTCATTTTGTACCAGATGCCGAATATCAGTTTACCGATTAGTTTCATACGATACTACCTAACCAATATCAAAACACAGAATCCGGAAAGCAAGATCGGCAAACCGGGTCACCCAATATAATGTTTCTTGCCTTAGTTAAGCAATATTTACTCCCTATATGAAACTTAATTGATTCAGAAGAAAGACGGAAAAGTTAAATTGAATAGTTATAAAACCAATAATAAAGTTTGTTACATCTTCTATTAGAACAACGTAAAATTGATTAAGACATTAAATTAAATTCAAATATAATTACACATATAAAAATGTATCAGAGTTCACCAATTTCATAAGTTTACTTTTGGAAACGTTCAAATTTCAAGTAAACAAATTTGCAATTAAAATTAAATAAAAGTTTTATATTTTATTTTGACTAATGTAGAAAAATCCGACCAAATTCCTAAACACAGATAGGTATGCCTTTCGGAAATATTCCACTACCTAAATATAGTATTTAGCTGGAGAAATTAATTTGGTTACATGTGTTACCATTGTAATTCCAGGTCAACCAAGGTGATGCAAAGTTAACTTGAAACTAAAGTGCTTTTAGTATTATGAAGAGTTTTGTTTACCGATCCAATCGAAAATAGTAAGAACTTTACCGTATTCACCAGTTTCATATGCTGGCCATCAGAAACGCAATAATTCCATGTAAATAAGTTGACAATCCAAATTAAATAATAGTTCAATATTTTATTTTGCCTCATGTATAAAATTCGGAACAAATAACTCAACATAGATAGGTATGCTTCTCCGAAATATTTAATTACCTAAATATAGAAACCGTTAAAATTTATTGGGTTATTTATTTAAGTTTCTAATATTGTTCATGGCCAAGCAAATTGTTTTGTTATTGTTTTATTATATAAAACTAAGTTGGAAACAAATTGTCTTCACATATTTACAAAAAAAATTCTGCGAATATAATAGTTCAACCTATTCGAAAGAGTTTCGAGTGTGCATGTAACAACTGGAAACGTTTATAGTAAGCAACGCAATATGGGATTCGGTCAGGCTTACATAAATGTACATCTTGCGCTTCAGAAATATATTCAACTCGCACATCACTACGACAAACATAACAACCGCATTGTTTTACATCGAAAATTCCGGAAAGGAAAACCATGGAAAATGTTATTCTGGAGTGGTCAAAAATGTCTTTGCCATTTCTTTGGATCGATAGTGGTTGCATATCGTCTATACAGTCAATGGATCAGCCCAACACCGATTAATCTGAAGGAAACCTCATTACACTTCTTCACAGTCGCAATGATGACTCAATACTTTGCATCCTGGTACACCATAGACTTCATCAACGTGGATAGTCAATACTTCATTGATTGTGTGAATGAAGTCTATTATCTTGACGGTGTAACTTACCAAGGATGGCCATGGCCAATCACAGATCGGGTGCCAGATTTTGAGGAGCTGTTTGGGTATGGACTGTCAGCTGGATTTCTGCTATTTCCACTATCCGGGTTTGCCTTTCCGTTCTTTTTGGAAGTCGATCCGGCTACAATTTTTCTCACGGAAACCTTTCCAGACATGAACATTACATTCCGACAAATAACAGCAGCAATCATTTTGGTGACGATGATGCTTTACGGGTCTGTAGTCTGCTTGACGCAACTGCTTCTAATGATGACCGGCAGTTCGACCTTGCGAAAATATGCCGACTTAAATCTGAAATTGAGTCTGGATAAAAGCTATGTCAAAGATGGAACAGATTGGGTTACCCAATTGATTGAAAAGATGAAGAACAGTAGACGGAGGAAGATGAGGAAGGGAAAATCCAAAACGTTTCCAAAGCAACACTGCAAGCGAACAAATCCACTTCCACGAAAGCACTCGTTGCCATCAAACATCAAACAACATTTCCATGAGAGACTACTACACCATCGTCAACTTGACATTGCTCTCTCAGCCGCAGACAACAACCTCAAAATGTATGGGCCCGCCATGGCAATGGCTGGAATCATTCTCTCTGTTGTTGGCAATTATACCGTAATTCGCCTCTACGGTAAGTTGCCATTGACAACCTTTTTGCTCCACGCTTTCACAGTGATCTTGGTACCTACGATGGTCTTCTTCTTTTGCGACCAAACTTCAGCGCCTGCAGTTAAATCAGAAGAAATGATTCAAGTGTGGAAGGGAAACGAAAATATAATGACCAGCGCAATTGAAAAGAGGGAACTCAGAAGCATGAAAATTACTGGATTCCAGATGGGGCCATTCTTTTCAACAAAACGGGNCACAGTGATCTTGGTACCTACGATGGTCTTCTTCTTTTGCGACCAAACTTCAGCGCCTGCAGTTAAATCAGAAGAAATGATTCAAGTGTGGAAGGGAAACGAAAATATAATGACCAGCGCAATTGAAAAGAGGGAACTCAGAAGCATGAAAATTACTGGATTCCGGATGGGTCCATTCTTCTCAACAAAACGGGGCACAGCTCTGGATATAATGGAAACCGCACTAGAGTACACAATCAATGTTCTTATGTTGTAATAAATATAGATGCACCAGGAAATGTTTTGGGTGGTTAAAGATATGATTAATTGAATTCTAGAAAATATTTAAACTAAATATTATACATTAACTATATATTATAATACATGTGCCAGCAGAGCAAAAATATGTAGATGTAGGTACTGTTTTATATTCAAGTAAAGTAGTCCAAAAATATATACCGTGGATCTCATTCTCCTCAAAATGGTCTTTGAGTTGTATTGTAGTAGTATCTATTTGTATATTTGTGTGTGGAACTTAAAATTAACAACTTGATTTTGATGTTTATTATTTAATCATAAATATATCCTAAGTCTTTTTTTAAATGAATTACTTTAATACTGGTAGTAATTACACATTTTATTCCACAATATCTAGTTGTTGTTTTGTAACAAATTGTTTATTAGCGTTGGTTAATTTTGCATTAAGTATTGACTTCTGACTAATTTTTTGTCTTTAGAAGGGAAATTGGCATTAGTTAATACTGTTATGAAAGCCCATTTTCAACTCAACGAAAATAATAATTAAAATACATATATCCAATTTATTTTAAATTAAATAATTTGCTGCCTAATTACTAACGCATTGTTGTTAATATTAGTAAAAGTTTATATCTGTTTAGTTGGGTAAGTTTATTACGATTTTCAGCTTTACTTTTTAATTATTCTTTATATACAACCAAGTTATTAATCTGTTTCAATTTGATCATACTAGCATGGATGTTTCATAGCTAGTTTGTATGTTCTCCCAGACAGCTCTTTAGGACTTCCATCATAGTCACCTTTTGACTGGCAGCAGCTTTTCACCGCATCAAACCTTTCGTTAGAGTTGACCATGCATATATAGTCCTCCTCATTTTTACGTCGCTCGAACTAAAATAAAAAACGTGCAATTTTCATAGGATTATTTACGAAAAGAGACTTTTTTAATAATGTAGTCAGATCAAATATCTGGTTGAAATTTTACCAGTTTGCATTCTCCCTTCCCACAACATTGTTTGGTAACCCCGCTTGAATCAGTACCCCACCTCTTGGATCCTTTGTATCTACACTCTATTCCGCGGGCCTTTTTCTCAGCCGGTGGATTAGTGCTGGTTGAATTGTCTGAACTCTAAAATATTCCATAGCATTTGTTATCACCATTTATTTATTAATGTAATGGTAGTATGTTTATGTACAAGAAGTCTCTCACCGATCCTGCAATGTTTAATACTAAGAATATTAGTACGCTCAATAGGAATATCTTTAGGGACCACATGGCAAAAGCTGGTTGTATATTCCTAACTAAAGTTAAATCAAATTTCAGAAATGAATTTTGTTCTATATTAGAACTATATTAGTTCCTTATTCCAAAAGTAATCTCTTTTGAAAACCTTTCTTTGAACTAATAACTTATTATTCAGCACAATCACTAAACTGGATAAACATTACACAACCTCACTGACTCATCAATTGACTGACTAAATAAACATTCGCAAGGTTATAAAAATTGCCACACCAGGAAGGAATGTGGCTATTGTATTGCACCATATTGAGAGTCTATTTGACGCACATCCTGTTTTATACGAGAAATGCGTCACAGCAATAAAAATATCCGTTTTATTTTTAGCATGTAGCAGGTGTTATTGGAATGCCATGGCCTAGATTTATAGTCCTTATGAAAATAATCTAATACAATTTTCAAAGCTTAAATGATGCAACGTCAGTGTTAAGGCTGAATTCTCCATTTTGTGTTTAAAATTAAAATACGCTTATGTTTAATTTTTATATTGGCATATGCTGAATGAAATGTCTTTACGTCAAAAGAAATAAAAAAATTAAAAAATGATGGAAAATGTTGTAGTTTTTGTGAAAAATGTAGAGAATCCGCTGTTTTTGAGATGGTAATATTTTGAACATTAGTGAGATTTATTCTTAGCAGGAAAACGAGAAGCTCAAATATATGTTTAAAGAGTGAAAAAGTTGACCTAAACCTATTTCACATCATTTTTCAGTAATTCTGTACCAGTTAATGTGTACATGGTGATGTGATAGGAGATATTACTACCAATCCCTGTACATAAAAATTCGGAATTTGTTAATTTATTTCCAAATTTTTCCTAGGTGAGTGCTGTAAATTTTGTCACATATGTTTTTCGACATGCTCTATCACGTAGACTTGGTTTCATCCGAAAAATGTAGGTGGTAATTCTTGTTATCACAATGTCAGTTTCATGAATACATACAAACGTAAATTGAGATTTCTTTAGGAATTGTTAATTTTATAAAACAAATATGAATTTTTCAAAGAAACACGTTTACTTTGATGATAATCTACTTTTGTAACGGGAGTATTGCTTCCAAAGTGTTAATTTCCGTATGAGTAGTGTTTTTCCGGAGCCAATATTGGCTTTCCATTTAAAATGTTATTCTTGGCATACGAAGTGTTGACTTTTGACTAAAAAGTGTTGGCTATTACCTGTGATATGTTGAATTTTGCCTTTAAATTATTGATTTTTGACATAAAATATATTATTTCGGATTACGCATGTTGGTGGATGACTGGCATGTGTTGAGTTTTGGTCTTTTTTGCTCATGGGGAGACAACTAGACTTCAACACTTGTGAGATATCAGGACGTTGTAGGTTAGTTAATGTGTGCGGGGCGTAATTTACAAAATTGGTACGTTCTCATATTTCTAATCGTAAGTAGCAATTACATCGCTCCCAATGAAATGCAAACATTCAATATTAGTTCCGCCATACTATAAATACATAAGACAACACGTATTAAGAAAATAATCTCTAACACACCCACTTTAAACTTGCAAGTTTTTAAAAAGAACACGAACACTACTGCTCATAACTAAATATATATACTGCTTTTAAACCGCCTAACAAGATGCCACTAGTGCTCTAACGGTGAGGGGAGAAGTGGTTTTCTACTTTAACATGAAATATTCATCTACGAAAATTTTTTAAAAAAACTAACCGTCAAAGCAATTTATAATAAGCACTCGCTTTTTTCTTGAAGACTACTAAATTCTTAAAGCAGTTAAAGGACAAAGAGAAGGTTATATACATATATACCAACATATTAGTTAGTTAGTAGCACTATCAGCTATCGATTTCAGCAGCACTAAGTATATAATTAAAATAAAATGTCAGAGCCAAAGTCAAATAGAGTTCAAGACGAAAGCCACTACTGCTAATGAAGAAATGGGAAGTACCAGTCTGTTTTTCAATTGCCTGTCATTTTAAATTTTAAGCAAATTGACGTTTGCCACACAAATATAAACTTAGCTAGTGGCAATGTCAATTCCCCCCTAAAAAGTGTTGATTTTCTTTTCAACCTTGGGTTAGATATTTTAACGAGCAACAATAATAATAGACATAAATGCCCGACACTATTTTTCAAACATTAAAAGGGTATGTTCAGCCAATCCCTTTAAGACCGCGCGTGAAGTATGTGACTATAATTTCTGGAACGATCTCATACCTAGAACTGATCTCGAAACTAACAGATTAGTAATTTATTAAATATAGAGTTTGTTACACATATTGGAAGAAATCACAAAATGATAGTCTCATCAGGGCTGCTGCCAGTGATCAAAAAGTTATTCTACTGCACTAACAATGGAGATCTTATTCCAGCAGTTCCCCCATTGGCAATACAAACCTTTCACCAGGCAAATCATCAGCCAAACGTTCATTTTAAGATAAATGCAAAGTACAAGCAGGCAGATTGGTGGCGGATATCTATTTTCTACTTCTGCGCACTTGTCAATGAACCTCTATCGGTGCAGATTTGAGGTTACAAAGCTGGAGGATAGAATAATGTGTTGCTGGAGCTTTGGATTTCTTACACTGGGCTTTTTATTGAGCTGGTTCTGTAACATATACGCCGGGACAATGGCATATTTCTGTAACCAAATGACAAATTTTGAGGATGATTTTGTAGCTCAAGCGAGAGTAAAAGGTTTTAGAGTACATTGTTTAAAATTAAATTGTTTGCAACTTGAACAAATCCTAAAATTTTAAATTATTTGCTTTTACTTTCAAGCTTCCCCTTCCAAAGACTGGAAATATCAAAAAATTCGTATGGAAATCCTAATTATGGGAATATCAGCAGCGATGATGTCTACCAGCATCTTTTTTTGCATTAGTGCAGCTGTATCCCCTGCCGCATCGTGGAATTTTATACCAGTTGGCATATACACAAACGTTGACGTGCAATTGCCAACCTCTTCAACTCAAGCAATGATAATTGGATCAATCGATATATTAAAACGAGTAGCAAGTTCCCTCCTAACACACGTGGTGTGGCACTACTTAGGAAAAGTGGGACTTATTACAAACCAGTTGATGATGTTAACTGGAACATTTATTCTAAAAACTGCTCATTGGAAGTTGGCGTGGTAAGCAAAAAGCTTATCTGTTTGGCGGTGATAAATTATATTTTGTCCGTTCAGTATTGATATATTTTTAATACAAACCTATACTCGTCTATCCAGGTTAATTTCAAAAGGAAATGCCATTAGTGTTGACGTATTTTTAAATTTCATGAATGGATTTCGTCAAATTCAAATCTTGTGTAAAATTTACAACGACACCTGCGCTAATACTATTTTTCAATGGTATGTCCTCGCAATGCCTCTGACACTGGCGGCATCTCTCTACATTTTGATTACGAATGGAACCAATCTGGACATTTCAATGCTACTCATGTTTGGAAACTTTGTAGCCGCCCCACTTATGATAATTATATTTTCTTTTGGCATGGCTGCAAAAGTGTATTCAACAAGCAGTTTTTTGAAGAAATCAATGTATAAGGGTGAATTGGTCAAGTTTTTGACTGCAGTGAACAAACGGGAATGCCGTTTGATTTCTCAATATTGGAAAAGTATGCCGATTTTGAGAGTATGCTTTTTCAGCAGCAACTTTTTCGACGAAACAACTCCACTCGTTTTAATTAATTTTAGTTTGCACGTTACCATCAATTTAATTCTTTTGGGGTCCTAATAATATGTCAGCTCTCATTTTATGTAAAATAGGCTAAACAGTTACTTTAGTTAGGCTAGCGTAATTTTTTAGCAATACCGAATTGGGCATTCGTTTTATAATATGTTAATATGCATTGCTATGAACTGCTTTTCGTTCTTAACTATTTAAGAGTCATAGGCTATAACGTTGTTGCGGTTGGGTAACGTCCTGTGCTGTTTTTGTGTTTATTTATGATAAATTTTGGCATCTATGTAATTTCTTTGCATTCGAAATAAAATGTTGGCTGCTACTGTATAAAATACGGAGTCCCGATAAACGCATCGTCATCCCTTTTGAACAAATATAGGCTGAATTGATGTAGTTCGCTGAGTGAATTATTCATATTCCACTTTTGACTTCCACCACTGTTCATACGAAAATATATTGCATTTAGCGATGCTATTTTAGTTAATTTAAATATTTAAGTGTTCAAGACAAAAAGCCATGCTCGTACTAAAATATGTGAGTTATATTTAATCATTTTATTGCACTTAAGTATTTAGCTTTGTCCAAGACAAAAAGCATTACTGCCCATATTATAATATACCACTTATACTTTGTCATTTTAGTGTACTTAAATATTTACAAGTGCTCAAGATATAAGCTACTACTAAACTTTTACTGACATATATGACTTATTGTTTGGTATTTTATTGTACTTATATATTTAGTACAGTTCAAGACGAAAGTCAGTCCTGCTGTTACCAATGTATACGTATTTTATTTCACTTAAATATTTAGTTTTGTTAAAAATACACACCGCTACTGCTCTGTCCATGCTGAAATATTGTTCAAAAACTTAAGGTGATTTTATTCTAAGTAAATATTTAATTTTGTTCACGCTGAAATTCACCTCTGATCATAGCCTCTGGCCGAAATATATGACTTATTCTTGTCATGACTTTTATTGCAATTAAATATTTCACACTGGTCAAGTCGCTATACTAACGACTGCTCATATGTCAATTTGTCATTGGCTGTCATTGTCCAGACATACAGGAAGGCAAACATTTGCACAAACTGTCTTAAACTTGAAGGATTTAACTGGAAAAAATATTTACAAAAATGATTGTTTCATCAGGTTTACTAAATGTGATCAAAAAGCTATTCTACTGCGTAAATTATGGAGACCTTATTTCAACAGTTTCCCCATTGGTGGTGCAAGCAGTCTGGGTTGAAAAGAATGAGTCCAGACTTTACTTTAAACGTAATCCGAAATACGGGCAGAAGGACTGGCTGCGGATATGCATTTTGTTCTTCTGTGCGCTTTCAATGACTTTCTATCGATACAAATTTGAGGTGACCAAGCTAGAGGATAAAATAATGAGCTGCTGGTGTTTTGGATTTCTAACACTGGGCTTTTTGTGTAGCTGGTTCTGTAATACACATGTTGAAACCGTGGCATATTTCTTTAACCAAATGACAAAATTTGAGGACGACTTTGCCGACCATGACAAAAAAGGTATGTTCTGCATGTAAAAGATTTAAAAACACTTGCGTCGAGAGTTGTCATATTGACATAATATATCCTTTGTCTTTATGCATTCGTTCAAGCTCCATCTTCAAAAGTATGGAAACGGCAGAAACGTCACGTGGAAATCTTAATTATGGGAACAACAATGGCTATGATCACTCACAGTGTATTTCTCGGTATTAGTGCTGCAGTATCACCAGCTGCATCATGGAATTTTTTTCCAATCGGAATATACACGAATGCGGATGTAAATTTTTCAAACTCATCCTTTCAAACTATGATGGATGGAACGTTTAATTTTCTAAAACGTGTATCCAGTTGCATCCTAACATACTCAGTATGGCGGTACCTTGGAAAATGGGAATGCTTACAAACCAGTTAATGATGCTAACTGGGACATTCATTCTGAAAACTGCTCATTTGCACCTGAAAATGTAAGTAGACTTAACCTAAACAGAACTTCACAAAATTATATTTTCTCCGTTGAATAAACTCATTTACTTCAATTTGTATATAAATTTTCTCCCTGTCAGTCTACTATCCAAATCGGATACAGGTGGTAGTGAAACATTTCTTCGTTTCATGCACGGATTTCGTCAAATACAATTCTTAATTAAAATGTACAACAACACTTGCGCCAATACTATTTTTCAATGGCATGTCATTGCAATGCCATTGACATTGGCAGCATCTCTCTACATTTTAATTACAAATGGGACAAAACTAGACGCTCATATGTTGGTCCTGTTTGTTAACGTTGTAGCAGGCGCTCTCATGATAGTTGTGTTATGTTTTGACATGCCCGTCCAAGTATATTCAACAAGCAACTCTTTGAAGAATTCAATGTACAAATGCAAAATTGTCAAGTTTTTGTCTGCCAAGAACAAATTGGGATGCCGTTTGACTTCTCGGTATTGGAAAAGTATGCCGACTTTGAAAATATGCTTTTTCTTCTTTGACCAAACAACTCCAATCGTTCTGCTGGACTTTAGTTTGGACGTTACCATCAATCTAATTCTATTGAGGTCAGAATAAATTTGCTGAAGATCATGCGATGCATATACGACAAAATATACGATTTATGGTCTCCCATTTTGGCTTTTTTCTTTAGCATAATTAAATGTAATCTAATATATATAATATGTATATAGTTATGAGCAGTAGTGGCTTTTTTTTAATAAATCGAAATATTTAACTACAATAAATGAGAAATCAGAAATTATATATATTTCGCTAGGAACAATAGTGGCATTTGTCATCAGCGCCACTAAATGTTTAATTTTAAGAAAATGTCAAAGCCAAAGTCACATTGGGCTCATGTCGTAAAACAAAAGCCAACACTGCACACAACGAAACAGTTTGAATCAATCTGCTTTTGCATTTCCGTCATTTTACAGTTGTGCAGGGAAATTAACTTTTATCGGACAAATGTAAATTTTAGCCTGACGCAATGTCGATTTTAGTCTGAAATTTGTTGACTTTCTTGTCAAATTTGGATGTAATTCTATACATGGAAACAATAATAGTAATGGGTATCCTAGCCCGACTTCATTTCTTAAACAGATAAAGCCAAAACGTTCATGCAAAGGCTACAAAGCTGGAGGAAAAACTTATGTGTTGTTTGTTTGTTGTTTGGATTTCTTACGCTTGGATTTTTATTGAGCTGGTTCTGTAACACATACGCTGGGACAATGGCATATTCCTTTAACCAAATGACAATGTTAGAGAAGGATTTTCGTCGAGCAAAATGAAAAAGGAAATTACAACTGATAATTTTTTTTTTCAAATACAAATTTGAATAACCTTCAGACTTAACAATTGTTTATTAGTATTACTTTTTTTCATTTTAAGCTATTTTTCAATTACATTGTTTTCAACTTGAACAAATCTTACAATATTTAAATTATTTGCTCTTACGTTCAACCTTCCAACGAATGGAAATGTCGGAAAGTTCGTATGAAAATCTTAATTACGGGAATATCAGCAGCGATGATGTCAACCAGAATCTTTTCTGCATTGCTGGTGCTGTATCCCCTGCTGCAGCCTCGAGTTTTATACGAACTGAAATATACGATAATGACAAGCTACAATTTTCAACCTCTTTTTTTCAATCAAAGATAGATGGAACGTTCGATTTATTAACACTAGTAGCAAGTGCCCTTCTAACTCATGTAGTATGGCACTACTCGGGAAAAGTAGGGCTTCGTACAAACCAGTTAATGATACTAACTGGAACCTTCATTCTGAAATCTGCCCTTTGCCAGTTGAAATGGTAAGCAAATACAATTACCAGAAAAGTGGTCATAAAACGCTGCAAATTCTCTATTGACATTAAATAAATACTTTACTCAACTTTGTATTGTTTTTTGATCCAGCCTTATTTCAAAACGAAATCTCAATCGTAATCAAACCTTTCTAACTTTTACGCAAGGATTTCGACAAATGCATCTTTTATGTAAAATCTACAGCGACACTTGAGCCATTACTATTATTCAATGGTATGTCCTCGCAATGCCTTTGACTTTAGTGACATTACTCTGTATGTTGATTACCAATGGAACCAACCTGGGCATTTCAATGGTAGTCATGTTTGGAAACTTGGTAGTCGTACCACGTAAGATGATCATGTTTTCTATTGGCATGGGTGCAAAGGTATACTCGACAAGCAGCTTCCTGAAGAAATCAATGTATATGGGTGAAGTTATCAAGTTGTTGACTGCTGTGAACAAACGGGAATGCCGTTTACTTTCTCGATACCGGAAAACTATGCCAATTTTGAAAGTATACTATTTCAGCAGCAATGTTATTGATGAGACCACTCCACTCGTTTTAATCAATTTTAGTTTGCATTTTACCATCAATTAAATTCTTTTGGGGTAATATTTTTTACTGCTGCAGCTGCATGGTATAAACCGCGGTTTTTAACATATAAATGCTTGTTATGGTTAAAAATGGTTTTTATTGTCAAAAACGGTTTTAATGGTTAAAAATGGGTTTAAATGGTCATAATTAATTTAATATTACGTTATATGGAGTTCGCGCGTAATGTTAACCAAAGAACCACTCAATTACACAGCATATATGGCATGTTATTTTTAATTTTGACCACATGACCATTAAAACCCACCTCCAAGGGTATCAAATGCCCCCATTTTTGACCGGTCAAAAACCCTTTTGACCAGACCACTATTCTGACCACCACCATGCCTGCTGCTGCTGATAAATACAATAGATTAAGTTTGGTTTAGCTAGACCAGCTTAATTTGTTCGTTGTCCCAAAATAATCATTTGTTTAACGATAGCTTGATGTGAAATGTTTATAGGTAAAGTGCTAAATGCTCGTAGTTATGACTTCATGTTGTTGAGTAAATAAATTTTACAAATTCCATTTTTAACAAGTTGCACATCAATAAATAATGATAAGGAATGTTTATTTCAATGAATGATTCTATGCTGAATGCATGATGTTAATCTTAACACAACACTCTGAAAAATAATGTTACAGTTTTATAGTGGTAATATCGGAGCCCTGTAAAATGTTCCTTTTTATACAATTTTTTCAGCGTGCCTGTAGATCTGCTTCACAGGTTTGTTCGGAAGCTCCGGAACGCTTGTTATCACTTCCCATTTCATTCTACTTTCTTGACATGTTGTTAAAAATTTGGAAGCTTTCATTGTCTGTTGTGTTGTATATACCGTACCTCTACTACTGTGATCAGTTTTACCGTTCCGTGCCCACCTGTTATAAATTTCCATGTCTTAATAATTGAAAAAGATTAAAAATTAAGTTGCTTAAATAAAAATTTGTAAAACTCACCCAAGTAATGTTAACGTCTATCGTTTTCTTTGGTTCAAAACACGGCATCTTTTCACTTGGCATTGCACGTTCAATCCCAAACAATGAACGCTCAAGAAAATGTTCCCGGTCAAGAATATGCGACACTCATTATTAGTAATTTTAAATATCAACTTTTTAATAAACAATGTA
>JAHZMV010004899.1:0-56305 GCA_027743765.1 Coecobrya sp. COE2 | reverse complement strand
ATTACGAAAGAAAACGATATCACGCCTGTACCTGCAGCTATTATCAATAATGTTCCACAAGAGATACCAAAAATACCCCTGCCCCCATCAAAAAATTCATTCAAAACTGAATCTATTGTGGCTACATCCCCACCAAAAATGGTGTCGCCACCACCACCCCAAGCCACTGTAAATAACGAAATTGAACAAACCACGCCAACAAATGCAGAAATTTCAAAATCTTGCAGAAATTCCGTGGTACTATCGTCACCTGTACAGGCTAATCCCGGGAAGTCTGCAATAGTAGACCGCGAGGTAAACTGCATTGTAGCCTCTCCCAGGCCCAGCATTGATACCATTGCTCAGGTTCATCGAGTATCCACAGCTTCTGGAGATAAATCTGACGCGGAAGAAATCATAGACGACCCGGATAATGTGGATGAAGATGATGACGAATATTTAAATAGGAGATCCATAAGCAATCTCAGCATGGAGTAAGCTTGAATTTCCCCTTTTAACTAATACTAATCATTTTAAACGTTACTAATATTAGCAATTATGTAACTCGTTACAGAAGCTCGCAAGTTGACTCGAAGGAAAATATCGAAGCGGTTCTGGATGATGCCAATAAAATGATTGGATCCATGCACGAGGAATTGATGTTTGAAGGAACTATAGAACTAGTTAATGGAGATGATCGATTACGAAGAAGCGGCGACCACTTGACTGACACAACCACTAGAATGCTTGGTCGTGAAGACTCTGATGTGGAACTTTTCACAAACGATCTGGAATTGGAACTTCCCAACGAAGAGCCCTGTCCCGACCCATTTTCAATGCCTGTATTTGATACAACGGAATATATAAGCATTGAAAACGAAGCTCTTTCAATGTTTAACGAACAATTATCGGAAGACATAAAGAGGGAACAGAATGATCTAGAAGAGCTTTTACAAAAGCTTCCCATTAAACCACCTCAAAATGATACTGAAAGGTATGCATATGGTTTTATTGTGGAATTTACCTCTCGAAGTGGAAAAATGTTACAAAAAACATGATAACTATCTTATTTTTTTTAAATATTTTAGTTCGGGTGATCCCCAAAACGAAAATGATTTTAATGATCTCGTTAAGGTGTGGACAACGTTGAAATCTGAAAACGATATTTTATGGGTAATTTGAAACAATATTAGCTAATCATCGTTGACCATTTTATTATTACGAGACTGATAATCAAATATTCATTGTTTGAAAATAATTTGTTTTATATATTCCAGGATAACGTGAATCGGTTACGTCAGGCAGTGGCAACTTGTAAAGTTGACGAATTTCGCCTTCAAACTCGTTTGAAATACATAGAATCGAAAGCTTCCGCTCTCTCGCCTGTTACAACGACTACTCCATTACAGACTGAAGGATAACCAAAATGATCGGAGATACAATGGTTCATTGTGACATTATTTTTGTGATTGCCAAGTTGGAAATGCTGATAAAAACGTAGTTTTATTAATTTATTAAGTATATCGAGAAATGGTTGTTTTACAGTAATTCTTAATTCTCAAATGTAGTTTAAACTGCATACTGCATCATAAAACATTGTGTTGTTATTCTTGTTGTCATTTTAAATAAATAATGCAAGCTCTCATTGTCAGTTAATTCAATAACTGCATAACATCATAACATGGTGTGAATATTAGCAGAATTTATCGTAGATCGCGATTATTTGTAATTTTTAACTGTTTTATAATATTTATTTTTATTGTAAGTAAAATACATTGAAACTTTTATATAAAAATGTACATTTATTGCAAGAAGAATAAAGTAATAAATGTGCTATTTTATATGATCCACTATATTTGCTCCTTTTTTCTTGACATGTTTTTCTCTTATTGCTTTGCCTTGCCACATTCTTTATTCTTCTTTAAGAGAAATCTTAATCCTTTCTGTACTACCCAGTCACAGCCTTTTACACTAACTTGGAAATATTGCTGCTAGTATTTTTATGGGTATTTATTTTAGCGTTATCGTGAAAAGTAAGAAAAAATGGTGATTTAAAAGAAATCCGATTTCAGGACGCTGGCGCTGTTAAAACAGATCGCGAGCAATAACGAGATATGCTTCGGTAAAAAAAGTATTGATTGGAGAAGAAGGTTTGAGGAAAGGGTTAGACCTGGAACTGGAAACGAAAGATGTACATAATACACTGTTGTCACACTGTGTGTACTATCTTGATGCTTGCAAATGGGAATACAGCGGAAATGTTCTTCTCCATATATCACCCTTCATAACGAAAAGATACATAATATGGTTAGCGTACATACAACTACGATTCCCAGATTCCCAGAATATGGTTACCTACTACGCTTCATACCTTTACAATGAAAGTTGTGTAGGATTTCACCCACTTTCTTCCACAAGTGGAAGTAGAAGGCCGTTTTTCATCTCATCTTTTACCTTTCTTTAGCTCAAAGAGAAAGTTTTAAGCCACTCTGCTTTCACTTTAGCTTTCACCAAGGTTCTGTTTATTGGATCAATCGACATCAGCTTCCTCTGTAGTTTCAGCATATACATCTCATTGTTACTCATCTAATTATAGGAAATTTATCGAAATAATATTCAAAATGGAGCTAAAAACACCAATTGGGAAAATGACCGTGATCAGTTTCTTTTTTGCAGGACTGTTTCTCGTCACACTGACAATAGTAGTTGTAAGCTTTACGAAGCAATACCTGGAAAACGGTAATTAAAACATTTGCTTTTTTGTTCTAATGCACCTTCTTTTAAAATTGTCCTTGATAATATGCATATAACTGCGGTTTTCCCTTTTCTAGTGCAAGTTACTGAATATCATCACGACCGTTTGGAATTGGGCCAAGGGGAATTTAAAAGACTTCCCAGACTTAGTGGTACGCTTTTAATATTTGTCTTTAACAAAAATTAATGCGCAAAAGATATATTATGTTAAATACTGTATTAAAATAAATGTTTTCCAGCGGACAAGAAAACGTTGGTAGTAACCTCAGAAGATGCCCTTCCAAATGCGTTCGAATTCTTGAGATTAAACATGTATCTGCCAATTCAGAAGATTGTTCTCATGAAACCAGGTGCGTACAGTTATAACTGTAATTTGCAAAAATATGGTTTCAAAAGCTAAATTATGCTATTTACTGTTTTTGTAGGAGGAAATGACACAGTTCGAGTTTATCCGATTCCACGGGACGGCATGATTGGGCTTGGTGGAAGTTTATCCCTTTCCGTTTCAGAAATTGGTACAAAGCTAAATTAAACTATTTGTATTTCAGGACTTGCTAAATCGGCAAATTATAACTACTTACCTTTAATTTTTTGATTCCAGGTCTAATACTCTTATTTCTCATCTTCATCATTGGATCATTCACATACATCTTCACGAGTATTAGTACCACCAGGGTATACTGGGACGAAGAAGGATGGTTTAACAATGAGGACCTATGTTTTGATGCCAACGATCTCCTCTCCTGTGACGATGAGATAGAAGACGAGAAACTCTTAATTAAAGCAGAGAAGAAACGAAAGGAAATAGAAAGCGTTTAAAGTAAAAATATATATCAAAAGGGTAGCTTCTATAATGTGGAAATGTGAAGTGTCAAGAGCTGCACTATGTAGGGAACTGAAAACGTTAAAATTAATCTCAAACATTTTCCCGACCTTAATATAGTGTGTTATTTTTAAATGAGTGCAAGTACAAGGAAAGTTATTTACCATTAATTTACTGTTTACTCACTCATTTTAAGCTACACCTTATTTCTATGTGGTTGTCCTTTTTGTTTGATGATCTTTCCTATTTTAACTGAACAAGAAACAATGCTTCCATTATTGCTTTTACTTTCCCATTTATTTTACAATTTCTGCATTTCAGATGGAAATTATTGGTAAATACTCGTCGTGTCTGAGAATACTAATTGCAGCATAAACCAGCAGCGCTAATTATAATTATAACTAGCATATCATCCAAACCATATACGAATTCATAATGTAACAGTATTATCACATTGTTAAACATTTCTTTAGTTGAAATTAAAACAAAATGCAAACTAAACAGTATACAACTTTTGACCACATTATTAATAAGGATATGTACTGTACGATGTACGTTGAATTAGCTGTTGTTTATGATTCATTCTTCAAAGTTGTATTAAGTAGTTAATTTTTGGATGTTATAGATAATAGATTTGTTGAAAACCATTAAAAATACATATACTTCTTTTGCTTCATTTGATTCCGCCAATATATGCTAACATAAGTTTGCTGAAAGTAACTTCATTTGAGTACATAATCCATAATATTTGTACTTCATAATTTAGTAATGCCGTTTTTATGTGAGCTAGATTTGTAGATAAGTTGTAATTCCTAATCGATTTATTAGCTGTCTCTCTCGTTTGGAACAATTGTATTAAATGTCTCAACTTTCAAATGATATATATTAGGAATTATGATGGGGTATTTATGTAAAAGTACTGATAGTAACAACGGGTATCTGGTCATTATTCCATATTTTAATTTGTCGATTGACTGGTCATCAGCTTTAGTTGAATGAGAGCTTTTTGAGATGATTAGGAAGATTTGATTCAGCTTCTATGTATTTAACGATGTGGAAAGCTCATCCACCTGATCAAACAGGGTATGGTGGGGTGGAATGATTCCTTCTATATTTCGCAGTTGCCACTCTTCCTATAAATTATTGTATGTAGAAATGTTTGTAATTTTGAACTCCCATGTCAATGTGAATAATTTTGTATGTAATAAAAAATCCATTGATTTTGTTTATCCTTATTGGTTTTACTCCGTCGATTTTTTATTGAACTTGATGCAATTTTCGACTTCAATAAACATGCAGCATCATAACATTAAATTAGGACCATCCATCCGTTCCGCCTTTATGTGGGCGTACTTTCGCCGATAAAAATAGATTTGGAGCATATTTATGAACGTGCACTCATTATATGTCATAGTATGTTGCAAAATGACTAGATGGAAAATTAAAATAGTGATAAAGACTTAATGAAGGTATATTCCGTTTTTAATTGTTTATTGCAGAATTCATGAATTAAATCCCTTAGATTTAGTGAACAAAGCAATAACTGATATATTATTTACGGTAATATATTATATATAATTTTTACATCTGTAATGTAGCATTACTTATTCATTTAACTTACAGTTAATCCGTATATAATTTATGATTCGTAAAAGTAAATTTTAAACAATATTTTTTTATAATTTTTTCAGCATTTTTTAAATTTTTGATAAATTTTCGTAATCAGTACATTAATTAAATCGTAAAATAGTATAGTGGTTAGAATGAATTTAATATATTTCCAGGTGTAATATTTTTATTATGATATATATGACCTAACATAATAACCCACGTAGAACATAACAGTTAATTTTTAATTGTGTGTTGAAAGGTTCATACAAACCTTCAAACGCTTCTGTTTAAAAACAGTTATTTAACACAATACATAATAATAATATGATAACAACAATTTAAGTAATATTTATAATATGATGGTTAACTAAATGAGCAAAAACAGTACAATAATAAGTAATATACACATTCATATTTTTACCACAATTTATAATGTATTCAAAATTATTATAATAAAATTTTCATCTCACAAAAAGGTTATTTCATTCAGGATAATTCACTCAAGAAGAAATGGGACTTCCTGTCGTTCAAAAATGCTGACGTAGATATCCACTCGTATTTCATCTGTTCTGCCGTAATCAACTTAATTGTCAATATTACAGATTAAGAAATTTCTTACAGCTTATATGAAATACATACATACATACGAACATTATCTTTAAGATAGTTTTTTTAGTAATTACAATGTGTACAGCATTAAGGGATGTTTTTTTACATCATAAGTAAATTGATAAGTAGCAACAAAGTATAAACAAGAACCATATTTTAATAAGTTTTAAAGTTAATTTTAAATTTTAAAATCCGTATTTGAAAATACATGTTGAAATATAGCCATCTTTATTAATTTATTATTAATAATCTTAATATATAATATATTTTACATGCAATCTTTTCAAGTTTCAACTCCGCATCCCATCGCGCACCACAACATAATATACCATTCGAATATCCTCTCTTATAATTTGCTTTATTTTTTAAAAACTTAAACGTAATCCTGCTGACGTTATTAATCATTTTTGACGAATTGTTTAATTGATGTAGTGGTAATAACATTTCTTTTACATAATATGATATTTAACAGGAATAATAATGGGTAATCCAGAAACTGGTAGTTTTTTCATTAATTTTAATTATTACTGCAATAGTAGTAACCATATGTCTGTGTGTGAGAGAAATAATTTGTCATTATACATAATTTAAATATAACTAATTAATCGGATAATATAATCATTTAGCAAGTCCACTTCAATATTCGTTATTTATTTATTGATTGCATTTAGGTACCCTTTTTGCAATAAATAAAACAAATGTTGGTAACAAACAATTTCGAAATTTTATTTAGAATAAGTATTAATCCTGCTTGTAGCTTAGCAGATACCAAAGTTATATATGTATTATATGATCATTGACAAAATCACGTGACACTTTTTATTTTGTCAGTTTCTAACCTGCTGCTGTAGTTAAAACACGTTTTGACATAGCAAATATTTTGACATTAGAATATAGAACAGTTACAGTTTATGTTTTCGTAACGACATTTCAAAGAATTTTATACGATTCAATCATTATCATTGCTTTCCTGTTCATATCTTTCCTCCATTTAAGTATTAAAATACAGTCACATCGTTTACTTTTCATGTTATTATATAATCAGTTGATAAGTTTCATGTTTTTCACACAAAATTCACACACACACACGAACTCATTTAAAAGTTATCCTATATTCATGAGAAGGTTGTAAACTTTTATGCAAATATATATTTTTTCAATCATCATGACACAACATACAATCTTTTCCGTAAAAGTTATTCTATTTTAATACAACATTCAATTGCTTTTATCCAGTTCATGATAAAGTGTACAGAAACAATAATGTTCACGTTATGTATTCCATAAGTTTAATAGTTATAATAGATATCTATTTTAACAGTAATTGCTTTTAATCGAACCCAACCAGGACGATTTAATAATATATTATTATTTCGACTTTATTTCATAGTATATTATTTGTAATTAGCTGACAAATTAGAGGAAAATTCCAAATGACAAGCAATTAATTAATCTGCGAAATGATTGATCATATTAGATGTTAGAGGATACATTTGAATTCCATTAGAAATCTAGAGTCTATTTTGCGTGTTTATAAAGCTTCCAAGCAATTGGCGTCAATGCAAGGTGCTATCAAGAGTTTTCATAATGCCCTTTTCATATTATTCAAGTATATTTTAAGTTAGTGCGAAGAGGCAAACATTTTTGTTTAGCCCTTCCTAAAACTATTTTTTCCACCGGAAAATCCAGAGTTTATGTGTTTCAGTTATAAAACATCCACATATATTTTCATCTTGAATCTAGTATAGCAGGTTAGAAGTTTAAATGTTTAAATTTGTATTCATTTTTCAACGATTGTAGTGTTTTAAACGGTAGCACAAAAGCGATTTGGATCGTGATACATGTCTGTATATATATAATGTGTTCCATAATGTTTTTTTTCAATATCATTGATTGCTGTACAGTATTCATATAAAATGCTAAATTGTACGCACAAAAGTCATTATTAGTAGCCACAATGTGAAAGATGAGGTTTCTATTTTGCAGTGTAAAATTGTGGGTGTCATATATATCTTAGGACAAATAAATAAAAGTTTGTCTTGTGATAGGTGTTTGGGGTGAAATGATATTTAACAGAGAATATACAACTGCTACATATATATTGCTGGAACACCCTATACAACTAACACTAGAACATACATAATGTACTATACATGAATTTCCTAATGGCAAAGTTAACATTATTTTTCACAAGTGGTACAGATTGATTTGTCGACGCTAGTTCGTGTCCCAAAAGAGTTTCCTATTTGACCATATTGACTACAAGAGAATACCGGACAAAAATTGTATCTTTTGGGAGAAACGAAACGGTATTGTATTCATTATGTATGTATATATGTTTGTAATTCACAAAATTTACAAGTTCCTGAGAGTCTAAGGGGAGCATATAATGATGCGCTTCGATATATGTAATAGATTAGTACTTTCACCAGTTTCAAGCTTCATCAAGGCAAAATATATTTGTCAAAGAAAGTTTTTTAAAATTTGTTTTACTTCACTTCTTTAGCTGTATCTCAATATTTATGAATTGCACACAATATACATAAATAACTTGCTCAGTGTATAAAAGTGTTTACTTTGTATAATTATTCGTGAATGGGACAATACGCCGCAAAATTTCTCAATACATTAATTCAGGCACGCATGCCCGTTATATTTGCATCTTTTGATAATACTTTACGTAATGATCTTTTTTTCACTGGATTGATATATCTCTGTACTTTAGTTGTTGTAAATCATGTATTATTGAAAGTAAAAATGAAAGTGGCCTCGTTTTAATCAGTATGCTGCTGATGCAAACATTTTTTGTGCAAACTTTATAGAATGTAGATTCAAGATAAACATCATTTTATATTGCACAATGTACAAATAGCTTCAAATGTGTACCTACTCCTATAATATGCTTATACCTAATATATACTTTCATCTTAGAAAGGGTTTTTTCATATAAGACACCAAGCAGCAAATATGTGTAGCATTTATACAATTGCAGTTTGCGTTTGCAAATTATTTTTTTGTGTTCAAGCGATTTTAAGTAGAATAATAATAATATATCTATATAATCGTAATAGCTGTGTCGTTAGGTTTATCGTCCAGAAAACGATATTTCTGTGAAAAGCAATCAAGAAAGCCATTTTCGTGATTCAATGTTCCTGTGTGCTATAAAGTTTATCTATGTCTAGTATTCTGAAATGTGTATAGTGCCTTAGAGTCAATTAAGTATACCTGTTCATATTTCACAATGTGTGTTTTCATAAGTATCACATTTGAAATGCTGATGCACAAAAAAGTGTATGCTTTAATTTTATATGCCATATATTACCATTGTGTACAACTATGTCCAAAAAGCATTTTGATTCATGTATTTACAATTCATGTATATATCTATTAAGTTTTACCAAGAGATTTTAAACTAAGCAATTTAACAGTTCGACTCATATTTAACCGTTTTTAGTTAGTTAACTGGAAATAGGTTGAAAAATGCGAAAACAGGTTCTATGCACCACACGTCATTTCTCGTTGATCACTGAAACTTCAACAAAGTTGTTTAAGTATTAAGAGATAACCGTAAAGAGAGTTGGAAGATAATATACATTCAGTATACAGATGAATACATATAATATTCATTAAAATGACATTAGATTTGTAACTGTTAACTGGAGAAATTGCATGTTTTAAAAAGCCTATGACTTACATTACAGTTAGACATATTATATCATAAGTTTAAATTCCTAGTTTAATAAATTTCTTCACACGTCTTTCCGAAGCAAATATTTAATTATCTGAATGCAGTAATCTTAATCAATACTGTGTACGCATTGCTTTTAGTAAAATATTATGCAATGACAAACATGTACCCTTTAACTTACCTACCATTACAAATAGCATTAAAGTTTGATAATAGAATTGCACACTTTACGCTTATTTTTATACGTCTGCCAAACATCATGTATATAATATTTACAATATCATTTACAATAATGTTGTTGTTTGCAAATCATCCTAGCCTGAGATTTGTAGGCAAATATAAAACAGCATTAAATAGTAACCTTATAGTCAACCTTACAATACATTAATGGTCATATATACGTTATTTATTTATTCAATTTCATTTATATCAAGTTAGAAAAGATCAGTTTCATTAAAGATAACTTTGCAGAGCAAATTATGAAAATTGCTCCATTGTTAAGCTACACAAATCGGTAGCATTAAATTTTGAGATAGTTTTGTTTGTAATTAATTTGTTTTGTTGTAGTGGCTTCCATTGATTATACATATTAGTATATTTACCAGTTCCAGTACAATAGCTTTATAGATTATCTGAAGAATTGGTTAAATTTAAATTTTGAAATTTGTATTTCTTATCTCATTTTATTGAATACTTTTAGATGCAATGTATTTCGCATAATAATATTTCCCTTCCTTTTTGTGAATATCATTATAGCGTTAATTAGCACGCTCGAATTTATGTGAGAATAAAAAATTTTAATCGAAAATGTAATCAGGGCTCTTACCATGTATGTAGTAAAAGAATGCATAAATATATATTTTTTCCACAACATGCAGGGTTATACCCACACCCCGTCCCATTTCATTAATTTAAGTATGTTCATCGATGTAGATAGAATTGAGTCGGATATTGAAATCGACATAATTTTTTAATACCTTTTTGCATAAAACGCGTTTATGGACAGGCTTATGCAAGTACCTCGGATGCTCATGTTTCATTATGAATTAATATTACATACATGAATATATAATTTCCCCTCTCTTTACTGAATGGAACAACAGATAGCACCAGAAACGGGGTCACCAATTGCATAAAGGTTTTGTCTGATCACTCTGTTTGCAGGGGTGTTGACGTTATAAACTGGGATTTCCACTGAAGGTGGGGACTCGTAGGGGGGTAACGGGGGCTCTTCAGATGATGACGAGTCCATACTGGAATCATCTCCTTCCACTACTACTGCCTTGTTTTTGTTGTTTATAGCTGGCCCAACTTTCACCATTTCTGATCCACTCATCTCGGCAGCAAGTGATAATGGGTTGATATACAAGTGTGATGATGACGATGATGTTGAAGCAGCAGCAGCAGCACCAGGACTAGGAACAACAACGCGAGAGGGAGAGAATGATGATGATATTGGTTGAGCAGCAGCAGTGAAAGTACTTTCTCCAACGTTGTCGAAACAACCATTTTCATCAGCACCAGCATCAGTGGCACTAATACCTCCACCACAACTGGCTCGTCGCAACCTCCTACACTCCAAGACAACTTTGGGATCGAATGTTCCAATCTCTTCATCTTCGTCCTGGAGGTAAACACTCTTTGACACTAATACATCGTCCCCATTATTCTGCTCCTTTTCTTTCTTCTTCTGCTTCTTCTTCTCCACACTTTTCTTGCCACTTCTGGAAAGTTTCCTATTTCTCTCCATCATGATAGCTAGGAAATCATTGGTATTCTTTTGTTGTTGTTGATGTTGCTCCTTCTCCTCCGCTGAGTACTTTTGTGGCGGTGGCCTCCTTTGTTGTCGTTGTTGGGTAATGCTATCATTATCTGGATCCTTTACAATTCCAGTAGTTGGAGTAGCAGCAGCAGCACCACCACTGGTGTTGCTAGTGAAAGCGTTAGATTGCACTGCAGTTGTTGAGGATAGTGGCGAGTCCAACGCGATATCTTCTAGTAAATCAGTGGAATCTTCTTCCTCAGCAGCAGTATCAATGCCCTGATCTGGGTCGTCGGATGTGTCAAAGACGACACCAAACTGATAGTATTTTGCATACCTTTGAGGATCACAAATCTCGGCGTGATCTCGCTCGTCTATTATTGACGTCAACGAGTTTGGCATTGAGCTGGGAGATTGGACAACCCCGTCATTGTTGTTGATACTGCTGCTACTACTGCAGCTATTGAATATCATGCCTCCTGTCATTCCTAATGGGGAAGTGGGTGCGGTATTGTTACATGAGGATGATGATGTGGAGGAGAAAGCTGCTGGCGGCGGATGTAAAGGAGATGATGGTTCCTCCATATTATCTCTGAGTTGATGATGAACGTCACCATCATCATCGTTTTCGCTATTATTTCCAGTCTTTTTACTGTTATTTGGGGAGATGGAGCCCTGCTGGATAATAGAAAGTGGAGCAGCGATGACAATTTGATCTGGATTTGGATTAAAATATCGATTGTGTTGATGATAATGATGAGTGGTATTGTTATTATTGGTAGAACTATTATTATTAGCTATGAGTTTTGGCAGTGCTGGTCTTTCGCTTGAAGATTTTTTACTGCTGCTCGCTTCCTTTATCACAGCAGAAGCAGGAGTGTCAGTTGGAGAGATTGTGGGGATGGTTGTTGTAATACATGATGAAAAAGAATTGACCAAATCTTTTGATTTATTTTTGGCATTCATAACAGCGGCAGCATTCGTGGCATTGATAGATTTCCCGCTGATGCTACTAGACCTATTACTACTACTATTAGCAGAAGTAGGAGAGATGGAAGACGATGAGGAGTTTTCAGGGGAACTCAGTTCCAAGCCTGAGTCGTAATCTTTTCCTGATTCAACAATGACGCAGTCATCCTGAGTTTTGGAAGAATCATTACCATTATCCTTATTAATGAACTTTTTGAGGTAGTCGTTGGAAGATAAATGTAGTTTGGAAAGATTGTTATTTGTAACATTATTTTTGTCATCCGCATTCTCTAACTCGACACTCTTCTCAATAAAGGGAGAGAAAGTGGCATCATCATCTGAAATACTGGCGGAACAGGTAGATGTATTGTTGCTGTTGTTGTGAGGATTCTCACACAATTCTTTGCTAATGCAAATATTGCGATTTAATGATGAAGATGATACGTTCGAAGATAAAAGTGGGGCAACCCTTGAGTAGCAAACACCATCCGACTTGGGAAGGCCTGCAGCATTAGCAGCAGTCCAGCTCCCATCGTTCTCAACTTTCATAGTGCTCTTCTTGGATCCGGATCGACGGCTACGAGATGTGCCGTTGCTTTTATTGCTGACTTTGTTGGTGGAAGATCCAGATTTATTGGATGGTGCAACCCAAGGGCTGCCATACACGTTTTTTTGGTTCTGTTCCAAATTTGAAGCCTTATCATCTCTTTTGCTTTCTCCTCTCTCGTTCTTTTCATCATCAGCAGAATCCTCATCTTGCTCAGAGTCAGTGCTGGTCTCTTCCTCCACATCCCCTTCGTCTGATGAGGATGCTCGTGCTATTACAGGCGTGAGTGCACCTTCCCCTTGAGTTTTCAACCATTCTGTAACGGCCAAAGTGATACTTTGTGGTCTCAATGGTACTTCTCTTCCTTCAGCATCACCACCACCGCCTGCTATTTCCTCACTGCTGTTGCCAGATAATGCGCTGAACGACAACGGTGTAGTTGTCGTGGGCCGTATATTGGTCGTAGTCGTACTTTTAATGGACTCCTCTTCAACAACAGCAGATGCTCCAGTTGTTGTTGTAACATTATCGTCTGTTATCTTTGTATTTTCCAATTTTCCCCTATCACATGGAATATCATGTACGCTAGTCTGATCCTCATTTGTTGTAGGATCCGCTATTACCTTCTCGTCTACAATGTCTGTACTAAGAATCGGAGTGGTGAGGTTTTTTGATGAATTTTTACTGGCAGGATCTTCACTATTATTATCATCATTACTGGAATTAGGTACTGTAAATCCGCCTTGCTCTGTTCCCACAATGAATTCGCCCTCGTGAGGCAAATCCTCTTCGACCTCATCAATCGATGTTGTACGGTTCATCAAATCTGATTCGGACACGGAGAGATTTTCCCCAGGGGCAAACTCCGAGCCGGCTACACTCTGATTTGTGTTAAGCGAATCAGGACTACTTGGTTCATTCGCTAGTGAGGGACTTCTCTGTAGTTGCAGAGCTTCATACTGCCCGTCATCGTTTCCGTTGGCAGCTGGGCACTGGACGGTCAGGTCTGTAGGCTTTCGTGATGAGCTAGTGGTTCTACTCCCGCTTTCTCCACACTGTTCAGCTGTCAATGCACCATTGGAACAGGAATTCAGCAATGAAGACGTACCAACCGTTTCCACTCCTATTTCCTGTGGAGATGAAGTGGAAGACGAGCAGGCTTCTTGGGATGTAGCTGCTACTACTGCTTCTGGCTGTTGCTGACCTGATTCAGAGGAGGATGCCTTGTTTTGGCCTTCGTCTTGCCCTTCCTGGCTAGTTTCATCGGCAGCAACGGCAGGAGTGGAGGAAGTATTTTTATTATTTTCCTCTCCATTATCCATCTGCTCCTGTTGTTCGTGTTTTCTCTTTTCTATCCTTTCCTCCCTATTTTTCCCATCATTTTCCAATAAATTAATTGCATCATCATCATTTCTCTCCATCATTCCCATATTGTTCTTATTGATGCTATTCCCGTTTTTCGGATTAAGCGGAGGGCTTTGCTTGCGCTTATTCTTTTTGGAATTGTTTTTATTATTACTGGTACTCGTATTGTTATTACTCTTATTCCCTTTTCCGTTGCAACTTTCCCGCATGCTACCCTCCATTCTTTGTGCTCGACCACTGTCATCATCTTCCCTAGCCAAATTTTTACGGGATGCCAATTTTGATTGGGATCTCATTAAAGACGTGCCCTCATTAACGGGAGATGATGTACTTGACTCATTAGTTGAGGATGGGCATGAAGAGGATGTGGAAGCTGAGGATGGAAAAGGTGATGATGATGATGACGCAAGAACCGCTGCTATTGTTTCTACATTATTATTATTACTGCTTCTGCTGCCGCCGTCGCTTGGTGTAACTTTCTCCTGCCTTTCTCCCGCTTTCTCGTACTCAGCCAGTTTTTCTGCTGAGCTTTGTTTTGCTGTTGATGGAGACGTAGGTTCAGAAGGACTAAAATCCACGCTTCTGCTGCTTATAGCATAGCCACAAACTTTTTGAGCTTCTGTCTTTGACATTTCTTGTTTCAATGGTCGAATTTCAATTTCCTCATTCATCTTGTCGAGACTTTCAAGCGTTAATGATCCTGCCGCCACCACCGCTGTTGGTGCTACGACCGTTTCTTTGCATTCATTTCTATTATTCTGTTGTTCCTGTGCAGATTTAAGTTGTTTTGCTGTTTCTGCTTCTGGTGGAGGTAGTGGCGAGGAGGGCGGTGGTGGTGAAAGTAACAGCGCTCCCATTCTATTCTTAGATTCTTCATACTCAGATGCTGCTTCAGCTGCTGTGGCTGTCTTGTCAAAAATACTGAATTCTTTTGATGCAATTATATTTTCAAGCTTTGAATCACATCTTTGTTTCGTTACTGCTGCTGCTCCTTCTGTGGAGCCTGTCATCGCTGTTGTTGTCGACATAGTCGTCTCTGCTTCGGTTGCTGCTGATGTGGCTGTTGTTTCCTCTATCTTTGCTGCTGCTGCTGTTGTTGTTATGCTCCTTTCACCGTAATAACTTTCTCCTTCGTCCTCTCCCATTCTTTCTGGTGATTTTTCTTTAGTTTTCTTTTTGGCATCTTTACTTGTCCTAGTCAATTCCATACTTTCTCTCATTGTTCCTCCTTCACGTACTGGATCTTTAGTTTCGTCGGGCTTTTCGTTGGTGAACGCCTTACTTATAGAAGTGGTGGTGGTTTTAGTAGTTGTTGTTAAAGCTTCTTCTGCTGCTGCTGCTGCCGTTGTTGTTGTTGTTGGGTCTGCTAAGTTTAAACAAGTTTCAGCAGTAGTAGTGCTGGTAGTGACGGTAGAACTAGAGCCTTCATCTGTCAACTGTAATTATAGAAAAAGACCATATCAATTAGTTTTCGAACACACCATGCACAAAACACATCTGTATGCAAAAACTTTCTCTAAGTTTATGATTTCACTTCAAACAATAAACTTTGCACTGCAACCATTTACAGTCAATTATTCTGTGCACCTGCATTACTACATACAAACATACCCATCAGCACACACAACCACTCACACTCTTTGGCACGTTTCATAATGAATTTTAACGAACAGATTTTATGATCCTTCGTAAGCACAATCATTAATGCTAATAGCAAACTTTGATCCTTAAATTGTACAATATTAATAGTTATTCATACATTTTTTGACATTCTAATTGAGAAAGTGTTATAGGCTGTTGTTTTGACATATCGTCAGTAAACTTTCAAACAAAAGTTTTGCTTGAGAAACAGCAACTCATCTTTCTTTAGCCAGCCTTTGATATTTTACGAGTAATGACAATAACTCAACCTCAATTTATATGTTGCCAAAATTCCTGCAAGTTTTGGTCCATTTATCAAAATCATATTTTTAACAGACAAATACAATTTATTGATATTAGGATCTCAAGAGCAGTGTACAGACTAATGTTTTCGAACACATCTGTTTACATCTTTCACATCACTGGTAAATGTTGTAAGGAAGATGTGCTTTCCTCTTATAAATGCATATTATGTATTTATGTATGTATTTATATAGGTAGGCATGTTCATATTCTCAGAAGGTGTATACAAGAGCTTTTTAATGCAGATAAACATTATTTTTGTGTTGGAATACTTTCCTAATACCTTCACGTTTGTGCTTCCTCTTTTTGAATAAAACTTTCACCTCTTCCTATTGTGCTACATGACTGAGTTTCGGCAGCACTCATACTGCGTATAAAGGAGAGAGCAGCTTTTCTCTTTCAGAAAAAGAAAACGAGAATGAAGAAAGTCATTGAAGAAAAAACAGATTCGCAAGACATCATAGTGATGTGGAACAAAAAACCGAAGATTCTCCAGGTTTCTTTTTCTCATCCCCTTCTGTCTCCTTCATGTCCCATATTATCTATCTGTCTAGTCATAAGAAGGACAGGAATAAGGGGAAAAGAAAAATATAGTCGACAGTCGACATGAAAGTGGTATAGTTTCATCTGGAGAAAAGTGAGTGAGCATTACGAGTAAGCAGTCATGTGTGTATGTGTCTCTGCATGCTTGCTCAACTCGGTAAGTTAAGAAAACTTTTCCCATCTGTAATATGGCAATTTCGCTGATTTACTGACATATGTCTTGCATCTTACGTCGACATGAAAGAAAATAAAGGACGGGAAAACACAAGAGAAAGTATAGTAGAATGGTAACATTTCCCTAACTCTACGGTAAAAATAATTTACAAAATATCTCATTTGTAGAAATCTACCTGCTATTATTCCGACGAAATGCGCTTCCCTTACCAAAAGAACTCTTTCTGGAAACTTTTCCAACATGTTTTCATCAAACTATCTTTGATAAATATAGCTACGTATATACTATGCGGTGCGCGGTAGTTGAATATGATACTATTTTGTGTTATGATAATAATCTGGCACAAGTCGCCAGAAGGTCATCTGTGTGAAAATAAAATCCCATCAAATAATATAATACTGCTGGGTAACTTGTTTCAAAACTAAATGTAGGCTAACTCTTTTCATGAGATTTTATGAATCCTTTCTTTTGAAAATGACAATGAGGGATCTTGTACCAACTTCATTTCTTCTGGAATGAATTTATCAACTGACAGCCAATATCTTTGTTTAGAGTTTTGGCAAATTTATTTGGTTGAGTAAACTGCTAATCTTTACAAACTGGTACAGATAACAAAAAATATCAAAGATATTATAACTGGTAAGCTAGCTTATCCTGTAAATTGTCTGTCCTGATTGTCCATAGGTTATAGCTACATAAAGTCGTAGATAGTGCATAGTTTCATGTTCGCTTTAAGTAATACTAATTTTAGACTTACGTAAGAATCAATTGGAAAATATATAACTCTTGAGCATAATCTTTTTACGGACGGATTGATTAAATGATATTCGCACGTATAGAATGTATTGCAAACGGATTTGAGTTCGATCTGATTATGACGCGCGGTAAATGTATTTCAACTTATTCAACATCAGACAGAAGTTTTCGTGCAAGCAATAAAATTGTTGGAAATAGCAATCAAGTTGAAAAGATTTTTTTCCTTTCCAAATCGATTGAATCAGAAAGATTTTGAAATCGAAAATAAAATAATAGTGAATAGAGAAAAACTCTAAGAATACACACAGCTACATATACTAAAATACTATGTAACGTATGTTTTAAGCCTTCTTGACCCATTTGCACGTGAAAGTACGCCATCAAATGTAATCTCCTCTATGGATATGGATCACGAAATCAAGTATTAACTAACAGTGATGCAAAGAGCAAGTTCTATTTTCTTATGGGATTTTTATGCGTCTTTAGAAATACTCTGTCAGTATTTGACGGGATATAAGAATACACGACGTAGTAAATTGCTTGGTTTACTATTATTATAATGGATTGTAGCACGCTACGACTACGGAGTAGTAAAAAACCACCAGTCGAAATTCATTTCTGATTACCTACGCCTCTCCTACTTATTCTTCCACTATTCCGTATTATGTATATGCATATATTTATCGAGAAACGTATTCGGTGGAGCGTCCATGCATTTTGTGTTAGCCTTCGTAAAAATGCAAAAAAAAACTAGCAGGCTCAATCTACAAGGTACATTTATCAAAAGGACAGGAGATGTCAAGAAAGGGGAAATGAGAACTTTCCTCCAATAATCTATAAGAATAGAGAAGAATGGAATGATGGCAACGGCGGGGTAAAATAGACTCTCCTTTGGGATACCCATAGTAGTCGGCCATTTAGCAGCAGCGACGGTTAGGCGCACATATATATGCGATATCATATTAGGCACATTATCTATAGCACATGTTATAGAACTACGTATTTAACTAATCGTGTTATATTCATACTTGAAAGAGAGCAAGTTAGGGAGCGCGTTTCGTTCGACACAGCAGAAAAAGCGTGTATACCTAAATTGCCTATGCTTAAGTTTCATCTATCTGATATTTGCTATTGAGCTACACACAGCTCATCGTGACGATGGAAAGAATGAAGATGATGCATTGCTTGGAGCTTATAGGTCATGCTACGATATGGATGGAAGGAAAAGTGTGTACAACAGCACCAGAGTAAAAATTATTAAGAGGGTTAAGTGAGGGAAAAGTAAGAAAATATAATAGGGATGGTAGTGGTGGGTGAGTAGAAACAAAAATCAATACAGAAAAGCCTAGTTGAAAAATATTAAAGCTAGAAGGGGTACGTGATATAGCCTCGCTACCAGAAAAAGACTAGTCTTATTATTATGATCATCATCGTCGTCATTGTGGTCTTCCTATTCTTCTTCGTTTTTACCAAGATACTTGGCACTTAATATGTGTCACCTCTTCTCTTTTTCTACTCCATTCTTCTTCTCTGCTGGATGATGCCACAAACACAGACAAGGAGTGCTGCTATGTTAGTCCTCTAACATGCCACTATCGCCACCACCAAAATCTTTTATATTCGTTTGACAGAGAGAAGAAAGTTGGAATATGATAGTATTATCATCACCATATCCTACATTCCTTTTTCACTCTTTTGTCCGTCTTTCACTTTCCCTGCTACTTTTTGAGTTTGAGTGGCGTTTTCGTTTGTGGTTTTAGGGTTCATGCCGTTACGACGGGTGGGTGAGTGAGGAGTTGCTTAGTCTGCATCTTTCGCTTTACACTTCAAGAATCATAAGTTCAGTTTGTTCGTCTGTATTTGGAATACGCGATTTATGAAAAAAATGAGTTCTGTGAGCTTTGTGAGTTATACAGAGAAATATGTTCCTGCCACGGTGTTCGCTTTATATTAGGTTGCAACTTTTGGTTCCCTATACATTTATGCTTCTGAATGCATTTATAAATTATATGAGCTGTGGTCGTAGTTAATGTGGTTTATTTCCTTTATGTTAAGTTCATAACAAAAATATGACGAACAAGGAGATTACTAACGAGAAAACCAGCAATCTTCTTGTCACTTTTCGATCTGTCTTTTTAGAACAGAATGAAAAATGAGGATTTTACCGAACGCATGGTACTAATGTTTAGTGCGTTCCTATCGCTGCACTAGTAAAATGAAAGACCAATCATTAACCCGGAGGTAGTCAAATAAACGATGCTGTTCTATTCCGCTAAAAGTGCAATAATAAAATTAAATAAATCCTGGCTCTCAGCCGGATTTTGGTTCTGCAGTCTTTTTTATATTTGTCACATTAACAGTTGTTGCACTTTAACTTTGTAAAAATCCATGAACAAAAAAGTCAGTGAAGCTGCACTTTCGCTTAAAACTATGAAACTACATAAATATCGAATTTTACTAAAAATTTATCATGTTGACAAAATGTAAAACAATGAGAAAGTCAAGAAGAAAGTAAGAAATATGAAAAAGGAAAAGTGGAAAGTTGAAGTTATAATGTGAAAGTTACACAGAGTACTTGGCAATGTCACGGGACAAGAACAGGTGCCCTTCCAGCTTGTCTTTCTCATTTTGCATTCCTACTTCAACTCCTTTCCAAATGTGTGCTCCATTTGTACACGGCTTTTCCACTTTTCAAACGATGATGCGATGTTGACGATGAGTTAGTGTAGTGCTTGAATAATACAGAGGCTTAGTGCAATATATAACTAAAACTTATGTGGCACACAAAAATCCATGAAATTCAACATGAATATTACTGCACTGAATTTGTTCAGACATGCTATATGTACATAGGTACGTATATGTGTGCAAACTACAGAATTTTAATATACTTATAACGGCTTCACATAGAGGCTCACACTGTTTTCAGCAATTTTCAAGGAAAGAGATGAATGTGAAATGTGAAGAGGTCTTCCTCGTTAGTGGCAGTAATATTCGAGTGGAAGAAATGCGAAACATGACCATACCCCACCACATTATATAGCTGGATGATAGCAACATCTCTAATGATGATTCAGATGACGATATAAAAAGTACGAGAGGCAGGATGCATGAAAAATCTAGAAACCTGCTTAGAATTATTATGCACGAGTAAAAGTAATGTCGCATGAAAAATACATAAGTCAAGTGGGCATAGTAGTGCCATAAGCTACCAAAAGATCTAGAGAGCTATATTTTGACTTGCTAGTTGTTTTGCAGATAGATATATGATGTAGATGTGTTGATACATGTAATATGCGATATGTGAGGGAACAGTTCCTTTACTTTCCTTTCCTGGTTGTTTTTAAGTGTTGAAGCAATAGGAAAAGTAGAATAGGTAGGCACTTGAAATACTTCTTTTCAGAACATGAAACGAAAAATTAATAAAAAAGGTTTACTAAGCTGTCATTTATTTGGAACAGACACTCTTTGGCCCACCTCTATTAGAAATATTTTTTTGACATTTGCAGACACTTTTTTATATCTTGCAGTCTTGCGTTCCTGTATGAAAGTTATACTCCGATTAGGTAAACGAAAAATGCTTGCGTACACTGACCTACATTTTGGAATTCATTTCTTAAAAAGTAAACGAAGGTGCGGGTATGTCAAAAATGGTGATTTAGAGCCATCTCCAGTTTGTACTCGGTAAGTAGAGTAAGCACTTGGTATATCTAACACATGGATTATCTATCTGTAGGTACATGGATGCGCCGAAATCTAACGAAGTTAATTACTGTGTGCACAGAGCGTTGACCTCACTTCAAACAACGAAAACTCACGACATTTTACGTTTATCAAATGAACTTCATAGAGGTAAACATCTCAATCTGTTTGTTAGCTGGTATATTGTTAGGTTTTCGTGAATGAATTCAAAATTAATGGAAAAAATTGATTGAGGAAAGATGAAGAATGAATGAATTTTAAACAAATGAATTCCACACCTACCTAATGTTTATATTCTTGCAACAAAAATGCAGCTAAAACCTGAAAAAATATTCTGATGGAAAAACAAATCCGTTCTAACTGACAGTGACAGTTTATATTCCACTTCTTAACAACAAACTTTCCACTACCACAACAGGAACGGTAGAACCACTGAACGGTAGAACCACTGAACGATAGAAAGCTTCCGAAACGTCGTCTTTTGGTTGAACTTTTCATGCAATTGTATTGATCGTTGAATTAACAATACCTTTTGAGAAATTTTAAATTAAATTATTTCTTTAAAAAATAGGTACTGATTAATGTAATGGAAGATACTTTCTCTCAACGTCTTTACTCTGCTCAATTACCTACATACTATCAGTTACACAGCTGAAAACTGTTTCCGGTCAAAATCACTGAACCAACAAATATTATCTAGTGAAAATAGCGTTCATTGGTAGTAACTGAAAAGCTCGGTTAGATTCCGAATCAGAGTCAACCAAACGTATCCGCACAAACACGAACACTTCCTTCTATCAACTTACGCAGTTTACATCACTCACAACGTTGCATTCGGTTGAATCAACAGACAACATAAAACAGCGAAGAAGGCTTGGATATCCTGTAATTTGTTTTCACCATTAGTCACATCTACTTAAGAATTTCCCAATGTATACATTCAGCATGTATGTTTTATATCTTGATGTTTTTATTTTTTCAAAACATTGAAACTGTCGTATTTCTTTGTTTAGGGTTGATCGCAGTTCATAAAATGCATATAGGATTCTTCTTTTCCTTCCGCCTTTACCCCAACCAAACTATAGGCTACCTACATGTTATGAAGAAAAACGCAGAATAATAATGAGATAAAGTTACTGTATCACGTAATAATGATATGATCTGTAATAAAACTTTTCAGTGACTATGTTTCACGTATCTCGTTATATGTATATGCATTCTACTGCGTCTTAACATACAAAGATAAATAGGAAGTGGATATGATTATAGGTAACTTTTTGTACATACATATTTAGAATGGTATACCCTACTTCATTACACACATCTTCATGAAACTAACAAGCAGTATTATATGTAACAGGGAAGTGAAACTGACACGATGTAAGCAACATTGTAGTCAGAAGCATAGTTTCAATTTTAATATAGAAGATTGCTCTGCCAGAAACGGCCGTCTTTCTAGTAATGTTTACGTAATCTCTCTACAGTCACTATTCAGTCAGTCGATTCTTTATTATTGTAAACTTTTGCCAGTGTGTACAGCGTATTTGAAACTTTAGTTACGACCTTTTATAACTATAATGCTTTCCTTTATTCTCATTAATTCATCCGAATTTTTCCTCCCATCCAATAAATGGTTAGGAATACTAACACTGCACTATATTATGGTTAAACAAAATACTGCTACTGTGTTTGCTTGAGCAGTTTGAATGTATCTTGGAACAGCTTTACGTGTAAAACAAATTGATCTTTTACAGTGAAGTACGTACAATATGCGTGCTTTCTGCAAATTACCATAGTCTTGTTGTTAGATTTTACAACAGATATTCTGCATATATTTCCTAGCTGATCAAAGCAATATTATCAGTTCTCAGTGCTGTTACGGATTAGTATTGACACCAGATGTGAAGTGCGAAGGTTGACTATTTGAAAGGAGAGATTTTTTTCTTTTAAAAATTTGCTGAGTTGAGTGATCTACTGATCCCAAAAACATGACATGACAGAAAATTCACAATTATAGGTGATCTAATGAAACTTAAAAAAGCGAGGTCTTTGTATTTATGGTGTATCATTTTACTGTCTTATGTGTCCTTCATTCATCAAAAGTTGTGTTCTTTTTAAGCGTGTGCGTTTCTTTCATGAAAGTGCCTGGCTTAGTTTACTCAGGTATGGCAAAAACAGAACTCCAGCACACTACTTAAATTGAAATGGAACATCCTATTACCTCCACACGATGATAAATAGACCCATATAAATTGTGCAAGTTTCCAACAGGCATACTTATAGACGTATTACATACAAAAATACGTGTGTAGGGTACAGATGCAAGCACAGTAAATCGTCAAGTCGAATCTGGATTTGTATCAGCATGAGCCGCTTGGATGAAGCTAGGAAATTGGCTGCCTTCCCAGATATTTTAAAGCTCATGAATATTTTAATACAAACATTATTATTCCTTTTTAACAGTTATCTATTTGTAATGTTGTAGTCACTAGACATATAATACTAGGTATTCATTCTAACGGCTGTTGAAAACTGGCGTTATTACGCAGTTGCACAACCAACGTATGTACGATATTGATGTACAGTACTAATATAATAATAAGATGTATGGACCTAGTCGATTTATTATTATCATATTCTATGCCTTGGTTATTATTAGCATTCCTTTCTTTTTTGCTCGTCGCGTATTTTTTACCCATCACCCTCCTCCACTTTACATCATGATATGCTTTTGATAACTATTCGTTTGCACAAGTAAAAACGCTACTGAAATAGTGAGCAAGGCACACTACATTTTCCAGACACACTAGTCCTCTTCTACTTCTAATCGTTACAGCCGAATGCAGCCGTCACCGCATAATTTATGCCTTTTCATTTTGTATACACACAGATACAGTTCAACTTTCAAACTGGTTGAGGCTCGAACTAATACATATATATCCGACGAAATGTCTGTAATAAAACTACTGTTTTTGTTTCCAAGATCAGTACTTCCAAAAAGAAATATGGATGCAGCTATACTTCGAAACTGTTTACTTATGTAAAGTTATCGGTTAAATAAAATTACAGTAGCAATCATATGCACATTTACAAACTGATTTTCTAGACATATTTGTCAATGTCATTACAAGAAAAAATGATGAATTGATGCATCTACCCAAATTCATCGTAACAAGACTTTATGAAATTACTGTTATCTGTCTGTCCGTCTGCTTGTAAAGAGGATTCCTTCGAGGCAGATAGGAATTAATTTTTACCAATAGACGTCAACGGATGCTGTGGTATCTAAAACCCAGGCTTCGTCCATCGTTAGGAATTTTTTAGTGTTGGAGCAAACTTAACGTTCATATATATCCATTTTTATCGTCTGAAATTTTGAGATCCAAGAAAATGCAAACTTTTGGCCCAATTCGATTTAAATATACTTATATTTGGAATTATGGTAAAGGGGAAAATACATTTTCCTCCAGCGAATCACAACTGGAAAACAGTTTTTCTATTCCAGACGCGAGAGAAATTGCCAACATATTGGAATAGCTAAACAAAATTGTTCATGCTCACAGTGTTGGTGTTTTTATAGAATGCTATCTTATTTTTCGTTTTTCTCTTTTTATACTTTTACTAAATCCGCTTTTACCAATGTTGTATAGTATTACACTCGAATCTTATAAGGAACGAATCTCCCAACAGTTGAATTGAAAAGACTAATATTGCATAAATCTTCATGCTGTGTGGTTTTTTGTGGGAACGAGGAAGCCATTACACATGTCTTAGTTTACTTAATTATCTTAAATTTGTCGCGGACACGTACACATAAGGGAGGCCACAATTACTATGACTTTGAATGCCGGTTCATTACGCTAGTTGGAGCTGCAAACGGAATATTCTACACGACAAATTTTCTTTCATGAAATTTCTTTCTGTGTTACAGTATAAACGAGTCACTGTGTAAACGTATTTCTTCCTGGTTCCCAAGATTTACAAGTTTCCAGTTTTATAAAGGGGGAAATCGTAACAAGAAGCGTGTGTGTCTTGTCTATATTTAATTTTAATATAAAGACTTTGGGATATGCGTGGTATATACAATGCATGCAGAAAACTTTCCAACAAATAAACTTTTTTCGTGCTAATTTGCAAATAGGAAAATACTTCGGATAAAATATAGCTGGGATCCAAAGAAAAAACAAGAAAAAGGATATCTCTATTATTCTATCGGGTTTACTTTATTGTTGTTATTTATCGGCATTTGTTTTTAGGCAATTCCTAGTGTTTTTCATAGTACTAGATTGAAATATGTACCGCTGTTTATATCCTCTTCTGGTCATGTATTTTTCTTTCAACAGAAAAGAGTTTGGTGGAAATGGAAAGGTGAAAGAAGTGGGAAATGTACATCGTGTATGCACTGGTCTCAGGCAACTTGTAGTTAAACAATAAAAGTTGCAGTTAGTCTTATTAGCAAGACTTTCTTCCTCCTTGCCACAAGCAAAATCAATAAAATGGGGCAAAGTGGGATGTCTACCGAAAAATATTTCCGACGCTAGCTGCACCAGCCATAATATTATTCAGATGAGAACTTAAATTGAATGCAAATTTGTTGTTGGCTTTTGTTGTTACTGCTGATGTTGCATTTTATGGCAAACGTACTACTTAACTTTCCACTTTCTCCCAACTTCCTTTTTCAAGTCACTTTCTCTCACCCTCCCTTTGTGCATATTCCACATCAGAGACGCAATTCGAAACTTTTCTTCTTCCTTCTTAAAGTGTTTATTCAAATAACAAGCAGAGATGAAAGCTGCCTTGAAAAGTAAACAAACACGAAAGATACATCGTCATAATAATACTCGATCCTGCCTCCATTTTCCACAGAGGCACTTACATTCCTCTCTGCTAATAGTTATTTCTCTCGTAATTCCTGTTTCAAAGTCTTTCTGAAAGGAAAATCGACTCCCATGAATTGTCTAGTATGCAAGGATGTGTGTATGCATGTAATTTCCTGACAAACACCTCCATCCACATCACATCCTCCTCCTTCATTTTCACTCCTACAACTTTATTCACTCATGTTTAAGTGGGCCTCTAGCTGTCTCCCTGTCTTTCTCTCTACACGTCTCTCTAGCTGATAACCATAATGTAGTCAACAATACAGTAACTAAAGTACAATAGTGTGATCGTACATTAACATTCAATGTACAAGAACTAAATGCGTGAGTACCGGAAGGCAGGATCGGAAGATTAAAACATTTTCATTTGTAGAGTAGTACATACTATAAGAAATCTTTTGAAAACACAATACGCCAAAAATAAGACTACCACAGCTACATAAAATCACGCTTTGATCCATCTCTAATATTTGACGCGCACTAGATGACAAGTGTAAGTGTTTGTTCTATTTTAAATTTTGTGATGAGTCCCTTTTTGTTTTCCTTTCCTGCCTACCCATTTAATGCTCACTACCATCATTCATTCCCTTATTCCTCCTCACATCAACCATAATACACTCATCGCCACTTTCTCCAAAGTCGTACGTCACTACTTTATGAAAGAAAGAAAGAACAGTAACACAACCACGGATGTGGAATAAGTACTGTATATCACTGGCGTCATCAATACATGCACACATCATGTTTACTTCTTCGGGAAAATTGGGAGAAAGAGAAAACCGAAGAGTGTAGTAAGTGTAGATGTATTTGCCTGTGTGTGTTTGAGTGAAGTGAAAAGCTCAAACATGGCAAGTTTTGATCTCTTGACTACCTTAAGTTGTCATCTGAGCTTAAGCACATCATCCATCAAGAGCTTTATACAGGGAATATGCTAAATTTCTTTTTAGCCCAACACGAAGGAATCCGTTTTTGTCTATTTCTCTTCACACCNTGTCTATTTCTCTTCACACCACCACACAAAAAAATCATGTCGTGTGTATGTAGACGATACATCACGATGTGAAAAGTAAAAGCAGAAATGCGCTGTTTTGGTTATGGTTTTGGTGTTTAGCGGCTGTTTGAATAATATTGCTTTCTTTAAAAGGCAGCGAAAAATGTAACCCAGCAGAAAGGTTTAAAGTTAAAGACCAAAGTGTTGTATCTTTAGCGTAAAAAGAAAGTTACCAGGAAGGAGCTCATGCCAGTGGTATATTGCTTTCTCGTGTTAAATTTGATTAGCCTAGATTGCCAAGAAGATCAAGAGATTGGAAGAGGGATATGTATCGGATGTGTGAGAGAAAGGAATAAGGTAAGCTTAGAAGACAAGCTGAGAAAAGGAGAGTTTTTAAAAGGAAAATATTTATAAAATAAACTTTATGCGAGAGGAAATGATCAAGGAACAGTAATAATAATCCCAGTGTGATGATGACGATGATGGTTTGCCGAGTGTAAAGCTAGAGTGGTAGAGAGGTAAGTGAATAATATTGTTGTAATATAATATTATTTCCAAGAGAGAAATGCGTATCAAAGCTACTCGTACTAAAAAGATTTTTGTGTAAAAGCTTATATACAGGTTCAGTCAGTCAGAGCTCAGGTGTTTCCCCGAAAAAAAGGAATCAGAGAGTAGGTATATACTTTATGTATACCTATATCACATAATATTATATTATAATCTGTACATTTTTAGTATTGGTGTTGATGATACAAGGACGCATCTGCTGTTATGTGCTTTTGAATGTTTTTCTTGTTTTCTCCACTTTCTTCTGATGAAAGAGCCGATAAAACCGAATATATGTTCAAAGATGTATAGATATAATATTTACGTTTGCAAGATACTGTTTTACTTACTATGTATGCTTGAAAGATGAATGAAGCATGTATTATTTTTACGTGAGGGAAAGAATTTATACACCTATGTTATGTGGGTATTCATGATGTTACCGTCGTTCTACGGTTCAAATCTTCTTGCAGGCTTGTTCGGCGTCGTGTCTTCTTATCAAAATACATTCCAGGTTTTGTAAACATGAGAAATTCATAATCCCACTTTGCCTCTCTGCCTTCTTGACTATGTGCTACCGTTGGCAGTAATAATGTTCAGCATAACATATTCTCTGTGATGTGCGATTTTGAACATAATACGTGATCCTACAACATATGCCGTGTGTGTTTTATGTTTCCTTTTTATTCAATCCTTGTTTCCACACTTTACGCCTTACATACTATTACTTACGTCAATCCGATCTGATAAAATGATTGAAACTCAAAATCTAAAATCAATAAGTCTTTTCCGTGGTTCATAGTTTTCAAATTTGTGGTTATATGAACTCTAAAATGTACTCGCAATACTCGTATGCCAGAAACGTGTGTTATACAGAAACTAGGAGAAAGCCAGTGTTGACATATCAAAGATATCATTTTCCCTTTATGCCCCGCTACTGTGAAACACAAAGTGGTCCAATGACCTGCGGCTTTTCAGATACGCATTTGAACTGGATAAGCGAATTATTGTGAAAGACCAGAGAATAAGCGACAAAAACAAACAGAAAAGTTAAAATTGCCATCACAAACAAACCAACAAACCCCCTTGCATTGAGAATAGAAAGTTCAAAGCACTGCTGTGATTATAAAATCTATTTGATTATATTTTACTTTTGTTATTGCGGTTTCTGTAATAAGAGAAATAATGCGATAAAGGATTTTTCCTGAAAATAAATATCTGACCGTGACTAAAATTGTTATCTATTGTCATATAATTATTGATTAAGGTAAAAAATGTAGTAGTAATGATCGTTTTATTACCGTTGTATATTGGTGGGCCGTAGACATAAGCTGTGGGATGAGGGTACACATGATACGGAGTGGGCGGCGGCGGTCCCGCTGTTCCCATTGCCACTGGCGGTGGTGGAGGAGGTGCTGAAGTTTGGGCAGGACCTGAAGGTGGGGGTGGTGGGGGAGGCATGTGATGATGGGGTTGTTGTTGGTGGTGATGATGTGGTGAGTTTTGGTGCTGCTGTTGTTGGTGGGGAGGAGGATGCTGATGATGGGGAGGATGATGATGTGGTGGCCCGTGATGTCTTGGATTATGATGATGATTATGGTGATGTGAGTAATTTGAATGGTGATGGGGTGGAGGCGGAGGACCATGGGACGTATGTCCATGTGGGTGATGATGGGGTGGGGGATGCGAGTGATGATGCATATTATGGGGTGGATGGTGGGAATGATGCGGTGCTCCACCATGATGATGTATATAACCTCCACTATGGTGGGAAGGATGTCCTCCCGGTCCATTTTGTTGTTGCGGAGGCGGTGGAGGTGGGCCTGATTGAGGATGTGACATAGGATGCATAGGTCCAGCCGGGACTAATGGAGTTACGGGCATCCCGTTTGTTGTTGTAGCAAACATCACAGGAGGACATCCAACAGTGGTCATTACGGGGCCTGCTGCTACTGGAATAGCTTGAGGATGTGGTTGCCCCGTCGCGTTATATGTTAACGCTGTCGGAGTGAAATGCTGGGGGTGTGGTGAGCTTATGACCATTGTAGTGATTCCTTTCACTGGACCACCACCACCATAATTAACTTTAGATTTAGTGGGACCCGTACCAGCACCGTCTTGTATATTATTATGATCATCGACGTTCTCCACCGCTCCACCTTTGTGTGGAGTCACCTTTTCAGATTGATTAGTTGAGGATGATAGCACCGATTCAGAGGAAGAATACTCTTTCTTATCTTTTGACAAGTGAAGTTTCTCTACACCCTCCACGATTTTACTGCATCCACTACCCCCATCATTATTGTTATCCCCCTTACTTTTACTATTGCTACTCGCACCAGCTTTCCCAACAATTTCATTGTTGTTGTTATTGTTTGCATTACTGCTCGACTGTTTTGTCTGTTTCTTTCGCACCATAGTATTAGTTGGGTCATCAATCATCATCGCTTTAGTGCCGTCATTCTTCTTCCGCCCCAGAAGAATTACCCTGTGAGGTTGCAGCACTCCCCACAGTGTCATCTCCAACACTGCTTCCACTGTCCAGCCCAGAGTCAGAGCCAAGGCCTTCTTTAATGTCACATGAATTCAAACCTTCTTCCTCCCCGTCGTCCTCATCACCAGCCAAAGCGGTTGTTTTTGATGTTGTCGCCGCTTTCCCTGATGACGTTGACGGGGTAGCTGCAGTGGTTGTACTAGAAGATACATCGGGAGCGCTAGTTGTGGTAGCAGAGGAAGTGGGATCAGCAGGACAAGTAGTAGTAGTACAAGTAGCACCACCACCACCAGCGGCCATGGCTGCTGATGCTGATGTGGTAGAAGTAGTAGAAGAAGTACAGGAGGAGGAAGTAGTGGTAGTATCACTATTTGTATTTGGATTAGTAGTAGCTGGACTCGATTCCAAACCCTGAGCAAAAAAACGTTAAAACAAGAGAGACAGAGAGAAAAAAGTTGATTAAAATCAACGAACGAGAACAAAGAACAAAAACTACGACTTATGGAGAAAGATATTATACGTTTATGTACGACAATTAGGCAAATATATGTACATATTTTTTGCGCACATTCACACAATTGCATGTGCTGGCTGGCATAGACAATCACTTTCTTTACTTTCCCTTTTCTCTATTCCCTGTCATTATATTCCAAACACCGAAAATGCATAAAGGTTAATCCCAAAGGCTGTGCCCTGCCCAATAATTTTGTTTTCAAGTTTAGCAGCAGCAGCAGCAATAATACCAGTAATGAATATATAGCATACTAAATAGTCATAGTCATAACTAAAGCTGTCCTTTTCAGATTTGATTTTGCATAGAAAATAAAGCTATCCAAACACCACTACAAAACACAGTTCTCACTTATTGCATTCCTACATATGAACGTCAATCAGTATTATTATGTTATGGTTCTTCACCATTTTCGATTGTAATGCTTCAGTATATCACACAAACTGTAGAATTTATACTACTTTCTCCACAGGCAACGTAAAACACTAGATAATGAATACTATAAGACTAAAGACTTGTTTTATAGTTGCCTACTATCTATACTGGTTATGGTTATTGTCTATCGACCTCTTCAAAACATAATGTCTTATAATATGTCCTAGCTTAAAAATTTATTGGTCCTCCCTCCGTTCCTCCACCTCTCAAGCCAACAATCATCGTCGTACAAAATTACGTATAACTCCACATTATGAAATGGGTTATATGTAGTTTAGAATCAAAGTACTTAAATAGCAGGACTTCGGGACTACTTCAAGATACTTATTAAATGACTCCCATGATTACAAATCATTCTAAAGAGGCTTTCCATCATCATCAACATGATCGTCATTATGACGAATGTCTTGTTGGTAGCAAAACTACTCGCTTCTCCAGTCTCTATAAGAGTCATATGCCCGGAACGACATGGAGCCGTTTTACAATATAAAACTTTACCCAAAAGTTGCTTGTTACTGCTGCTGCTGCTGCCCCTCTTTGTATAAAGCATATAATAAATGTGCAGAGGGAATCTAAGAAACAAGTCACACAAGTCATCACATTTTCTTGATGATCAAAAATTTTCTCCGCTCTCCTACAACTGCCATTCACTGAAAAGCATTACTACAGTCATTTCTCTGACCCTCTTTTCTTTCTCTGATTGAGCTTATTTACTACTTCTTTTCTCTGCTGCTGCTTCAACCATTCACTTCTAAGAATTGCTTTAAGTCTCTAACTGTAAAAATCCAAGTGTATATGTATGTATAAAGGTCAGAAGTCAATTGCCATTCCTGGAAAATAATATTTCCCTTACTGCTTCTAGAAAATAAGTTTTAAAAGTTTATATTGGTCGGCGGTATAATGGAATACTGTAATATGGCCCTTGTGTGCGGAGATACTATTACCGCTATACAATAATATCATCATCTTCAGACAGACGGACAGATACTTCCAGAAGAAGAAGAAAAGCGTTTATAACGCAGTGATCGTCATCATCATCATTATTACATAAAAAGGGCTTTTAATCATCAAGAGAAAGTAAAGTAGTGCCAGTATACCATCCTTTCACAACTAGTCGCAGTAGACCTTTTATAAGAATTTGTACATTTATTGTATTAACAGCTACATATAATGTAAAATATATACATGTCCACATATATTTATATATATATACTCATTCATCCTAGTTTTTTTTATATAAAAACGGACTCCCAACTCCAGAACAGCAGCAGCAACATTGCAACTTTCACTTTCAGAAAAAGAAGTCGAATAAGAGGAGACGAAGTAAGAAAAACTTTGTTTATTTTTTGTTTTATTTTTTGCTTACTTCAAAGACAGCAAGCAAAAGCCCCTTTCTCTCTGTTCTCTCTTGGAAATAAACGAAAATAAGATAAAAAGGAAACTACTAAGAAAAACAACTAGAGAAAGAAAACGACGTTGTAAGAAAGAAAAAAATTCAAGCTATTTAGTCCGATTTTTTCTCTCGTTACTATCTACGTAAGTAATATAAGTACGTAATTAATGATAGTTTTCAATTACCATTTCATAAGACTTTGGTTCATAATAACATTATAATAAAATAATTTGCCAAAAAAAGAGGTCTACTACAATTCTAAAAGTTGTAAACGGTACTCTACGACAGATAAACGATAAGAAACGAACGTTCTCTAAAAATATGTCACCGACACGAAAAGTTTTATGTTTCATCAACGATGACTAGAGATACTTTATTGTTTTGATGTCGAAATGATTATATTATACACACAAGAAGCGCACGCGAAGGCTATAGTAATACCCTTTAAAATCAGGAATTATACGAGTTATTTATTATGTTGCTTTGTGGATCACCTCAAGTCATTATAAAAAAGGGAAACTGTTATAGAAATTCAAGGCACAGTCAAAGAAGCTTCAAGCAATGAGAAAACCACACATAACATAAGCAAATAAGTTGAATATATTAAAGCACATTATTATATGCATACTTTAAGGCTTTCGTTATTTAAAAAACATAATATAACCAGCTACTCCGGTTCAGTTATCAATAAATTAAATTAAAAAAGCTTTATGAATATATAAACACCGCTCTGATGATGTAACATGAAATGAAAATTTTCTAAAAAAAATAATGAAAATAAAAACTGCAGCAGGACGCAACTATGTACTATTCGATTTTTTACACATACTCATCAACTCTCACCATATATGATTTTCCCTTCTCCGTTTAAAAAATTAAATTTAGACAAAGAGCAAACGACTAGAAATGGCGTAGAGCCATAAAAATACCTCCAGCAGAACTTGTATGCATAGATGATGTAGTAATAATGTAAAAAGTTTGTGGTTTTTTCTTGCTGAAAAGTTTCGAAAAACAAGTATTAAAGGTGTAAGTAGACATGATCCTTTTTACACGTGTATATGTCTGTGTGAGAATATATATATCTTGTTGACGAAAATCCAATGCTAACAACAGGGAAGTTGAGCCTTTCACGAAGAAGAAGGCTAATAAATTACGTAAAACCAACATGGTAATTACAATTTCACCCTTGTGCGATGCGCAATATTAGAGTCGACAAGGATGAGAGCTTCGGTTTACTTTCACTCAATTGTTCTTTCTCTCCCTTTCCCTTTTGCCTGTGTAAATATTCATGTAATGTCGTAGCGTACCATCTATTGTAAACTGAAGGATATAATATGTAAAGAGTGAAAGTTTTCCCCGGGAAAAATTACATTTGGTTATAAGTTTGTGTTCTTCTGTGCATGTTAAAATGTGTGCACCTATTTATACGATTATGTATGCTGCTACACGAAAATGCTGGCAAGATGCCCTGCTAGTTAGGTTACTTGAGAACATCCCACATTACAAGAGTTTTCACCTACCTTTGATTACTTATAAAATTATATGGACCGAAAAAAAGCTGTAAAAGTAATAATATTATGCTAGCGCATATTTGCTTCCTGGTAAGCTCGGAATTCTAAGAAAAACAAGTCAAGTTTTAAAAAATTGCCTTGTAATTCTACAACTAACTATAAGTAAGCCAAGTCCTAACACGAAATAAAGTATAGAGGTACATTTACGGAGGAGAGAGCGTCTTACTAGAACCTGATGACATGACACACATTTACGACTTTAATCGCAGGATTACGTATTAAAATATACGTGTTTTAAAAATAGAGGGAAAACAGAAATGACGACAAAAAGTCGAAAAGTATTCATCTAGTTAGAGTTACAACAACAGTCTTTTTTCTGGAAAAAGTTAAATCCTGAAAATGAAGCAACTTTATTTTTCCAACAGAATCTACCGCACAAACTAAACTGGAAAAGGAAAAGCCTACGGTAATGTGGTTTAGGTGGAACTATGATTCAACTTAAGGAAAAAAAACTTTTTAACGTATTCTCTATACCTATTCAATACATTTTGTGTGTACCTGGATGCCACCAGGAAAATGCAAAGTTAACAGAAAAATATGTGAGTACTTTCAAATATTAGCATTATAATGGCATGTAAAATAGGACACTCGCATATATTAGCAACTACCTATAAACATATAAAGATTCACTAATGCGTATAGGTATTCTTTGCAGCTGCTTCTTTACACGTAAGATTTTAATATAATCTACTATACAAGTGTGCAGAGACACACAAAAAACTTGTGTTTAGGCCTGTAGCGATCACCGACTGACTTTGATCTATTGGTATTGCTCATAGGAAATTAGCCGTGAGCCAAGACAGGCATTCACTCAGACAGGCAAGTAAGCAAGCAAGCATAAAAGCAAGGTAACAACAGAAGACGTAAGCACAGCTGCATGGCTTTTTAAAAACAGCAGCAGACGGAAAAAGGAAAAAAGAACGGACTGAAGCATGCGACTGCACTAGTGCACTATAGAATCTCTAAACTAGATGGAGAGATAGAATGATATAAAAGCAGGCAAGAAATAAGAGCAAGTAAAGTCGTAGGAATGATATTATAAGTTGTATTGGCACTCGCACAAGGAACAATAAAAAATAGCTTCACATGAGAGCTTTGGATGCGAGCTACAAGAAAATATACGAGATCCCACTATCACCACCACCACCGCACCGCAACAACCAACCAACCACCATTACCATTTTCATCATCGTGCTAACTAACTAAAACTGACTGGGAGGTAGGAAGGTAGGAAGAGAAGGAGAGAAAAAAGTGTAATACTTTATATGCCACACAAAAATAAAAGGAAAGGGAGGAGGAGGTGGAGTGGAGATGATGATGATTGAAGAAAGTAGAAGAAGTAGTGGAGGAGAAAGAAGAATGCAATACAAAAACTCAACTCAGCCCTTTTCAGACCTTTCGGAAATAAATCTCTGGAATCCTCCACCAAAAAACTTGCTTAATTCATGGCGTGTTTTAACATTTACTTCTGTATCTCTATATGCACATAAAAATGTATGCAAGTTGAAGAGGTAAGGTTTATTATACGCAATGCATTCTGTATGTGTATGTATGTGTTTTCTGTTTGTGTGTCGGCCAATGTGTGCTTTATGGTGTGTGGAGAATACGCTACTCCTACTCATTTTTACTTCGTTTTTCTACTATTCTCTACACAAACCAAAGCTTTCTCTTTTTCTTTCTACGGCTCCCAATAATATTAAAATTCCCTATATGTAAAAAATGTTAAACTTGCCAAAAACACGTACAGGCATATTATTATGACTATTAGGTAGGTATGCAATTGCCGTTTTTTTCTTTTGAGCGAACCATTATTGGCAACCCTTTCTTCTTTTTTACAGGAAACAGTGGAAAGTGGAAACAGGAGAGTAAAAGTACTAGAAAGAGAAAAATTATCATCCCGATGGGAATTGCTCATAACACTTTCTTTTGGAATGTATCAAATCAACTTGTGCGTTTGTGTGGGAGAGAAAGAGAATTTGTGTTTTTTGTATAACATACAATCTATACCTAGGTTAGGTACATTAACGACTATTATGTTTGCTGTGTGGCCATCCTCAAATACGCCTAAATGGTAAACTTTCTCAGGGTTGAGTATATATGCACTGATGAGTAGTTTTTAATGTAATATATTTCAGATGACTTTTTTCCCTTTTTTCCAAGAAACCCCGACTATGCATAGTAGCATGGAATGTCTCCCTTTGTTCCTCCACTAATGATTTACTTAATACGTAAAGCATTATAAAATACCTTTCACATTCCATTCAAACCGTCATCGTCATTTTGATCATCATCAACACTGTCATTACAACTAGCAAGCCTAGACATGTAAAACTGCTACAATCAAGCACTCTGAAATTATACCAGCGACACAAATACACTTTACATACATGTGTACAATCTATCAAAATGACTGCGCGCATACGTAGGTGTGTATTACATGATGTAGGTAGGTTTGATGTTGAGAAAATGCATTTTGGGCCTATTTCGGACAACGGAATTGGTAGTGATTTTCAAGGGGAAAGTGGGTGAAATATGGCTCATTTGCACGTACTTCCGAGTGCCTTCTCTAATGGTAAAAAATAATAAGGGAGATTGGAATTGGATACGACGGAAAATACTTTCTTGTTTGGTTTTTTACCTTCACGTGTAATTTCAGTCGGTTGGTAAGTTGGTACACTTACGCAATGTGGATAACAACATTATAATGTAGGAGGAAAACAACCATGTTGGCATACCAAGCCATGTCAAGTATGCGTGTGGATATATGTGTGTTTCTGTGTGGTGGAATAAAATGAATGAGGATTTTACATATTACATACGTACTAGTAGTCGGTGTTATAAATAATTCGAAGTAACAAGCTATTTTTCTTGGCAGCTGCTGATACACTGTCTGGGGAAATGTTTCACATTTCACATTATTTCCATGTTTTTCCCTTGATTTGTTGTGGCAGGTAAAAATAGATGGACAGAAAGATGGTGTGGCATTCACTGCAAAAATCGCAGTTGCATGTTTGACTGTCGAACATTACTACTTCACGATGATATATACAAGTAAGTAATGTATAAAATTGATGAAGGATACGGTAAAAATACATATATACATTGAATTATAAAAGGCAACAATAAAAAATAGTTACAATCACAATATATGTATATAATATATTGAATACACATTATAATCATAGAAAAATATTCTTTTAATCTGGTATTCTGGGGAAGGGTGCATACGTATAAATACCGAAGATAGGCGATGATACAGTTAAGAATATATAATCTTGTAGCTTAACAGTGACATAAAATATGTAAAAAGCTGCTGCCTGGAGAAGGGATGCAAGAGTAATATTTTTGTCGTCGTAATACCAAAAACTTAAATAATTTTAGTGTGAACGGACATAAATTCGTGAAAATGAATTTGAATGCAGTAGAATACTTTAAAATGTTTTTGCTGCTGTTCAGATTTTTTGTGTGATATGATTAGGATTTGAAAACCGTTATATTACTAGTACGATTTGGAACAGAGGGAGTAGATTTATTAGTAGATCTTGCTATTGCTAGAGACTGCTGATGAAAAGTTGGAAATGCTTACCTGTAAACCTGGAGAAAGTAATGAAGAGTCATCTACTGGTGGAAGGGGATGGGGTGGAACGGGCGCAGCGACAACTGGATACATTGGTGTTGGTACGCCGTTCCATTCAAGTGGCGCATACGGCATCATTGGATAATAAACGGGTGGGTAGCCAGTTGCAACCATCACAGGACTTACAGGGTACGCGTCGTAGTACTCCCCGGTACTGGAACAGTGACCTGTTTAAAAAGAGAAAAAATAGCATTTTATCAAACAATGTTTATTAGCTGTTTTATTATTAAAACTCACGGATAATTTGAAAGTATATAGCACGTAAAATAATTATATTTGCGGTTCATTCTACGCATAATAATCAAAAAGAGCGGAATGTCAAAGGGAGTAAATCCATCATGCTACTTCTACCCCGCCAACTCAATAACTTGCTTCGAGTACCTATTTTTACGCAATTTTATGAGAGGCATGTACTCATACGAATCAGGTTCGTGATCAAGTGCCTCCAAACAGGAAACTCGACACTAAGTACGTTTTTCTGTCTGTCAAGAGAGGCTTCCTGTCATTGAAAATTATTTTTTTGCAGTTCAGGCTCTGTACTCCCAAATTAGTCAAGTGCAAAAAGAAAGCGGAGAAATTCAGTATGAAAGAAAACCTCAACTTTTTTTTTCGGAATGTCGTGCCGGGAATTAAATAGTTAGTGATGGATGAATTAGACAAGCAGGGGATACGCCGCACGCTGTGAAAAGTGGTTTGGTTTACTAGAGAATAATTACAGGGTATTGAGCGACATTTATGATACAGAGGTGTATGGATACAGCCCACCACCTTACTAGATTATACAGGGAGTTGATGATGAACACGGTATAGGAAATTAAACTAAAGAAAATTATTGGCACCCGAGAGATTTCAAACCCTGAATGTTTTCATTTCTTCGTTTCATTAGAAATTCATGAGAGAAATGAATAAAACCTGTCATCTGTCGCCATTAACTTTTCCTCTCCCTTGCTACAATGTGTTTGCGATCAATTAAGCAATAGAAAAAGTTGGTGTCTGATTTTCAACCAACCAAACAGATGTAAATTATTCATTCATTCACAAGTTCCAAAAATACTGCATACACAATAGCCAACAACATCAACACAACAAACTTTGCTTTGTGATGATTATGATCTGCATGCCCGTATGAAACTTGTCAGCCATTCCTGGAACACCTACTGCAAAAAACATTTATTTTTGTGACAATGAAATGGATCGCGTGTGTAAGTTTTATTTTTTGTATGTACAACTTTGATACAACGGGTTGTCGCTCTACTCATATTGTTTTTTTGGGTTTAAATTAGGAATGGTGACTGCTACAAGTATACACATCACACTGTAGTCGACAATAAAAACACCCATAGCACACGAAAAGTATCAATAGTAAATGGATTGGATTAATACAATTGTGAAAGCACTTTTCTCTTGCCGGTATATACATAACTTTATTGTACATTCTACCATGCTGCTTTCACTACCTTGGTGATACAAGAACGAACATGCTAGTTTTACTACAACTGTCACGTGTGTTACTATTCTCTTATCAGATTTTTCATTTATTCTTACCGTTTAGTCCAGAAATAACACCACAACGTAATAAAGTGGTAGACTAACATTTTTTGCGAAATAGTAAATGGTTCTTATTATTTGGGAAAAGTCATACATGCAAGTTGCTCACATGCAAACATGTCCCTGCCACTCTTTACATCCCGTGTGTACTGCTTTGTAGTAAAAGTATGTATAATTACACCAACATTTTATATAACGCTATAGTTCCTTCAGCTGTCTACTTTTTATATCTACCTACTTTTTGTTTTGACTGAGAGGAAGAGAAAAAACCATTTTGCTTTGAGTAAAGAATGATTGATATCCCCTGAAATAGAACAAGGTACTACTACTTTCAATTAAATCAAACGAGTTTTTTAATCGTGTAATTGCCATGTGATGGTAATTATGATTAAAAAATTACTTGTACAAACCCATCTCTACGATGTGTTTATTTGAGCTATGCATTGATGTTGGCCTATATTGCTCTCTATTGTTGTTCCGGTGAAAAATGAACGTGTAAATAAAATAACTCAATTTCTTTATACAAAACGAGAGTCATCAATAATTGACTTTGCTTACAACTTGAAATATTTTACACCTTCAATCCGTCCTCCCTCTCTCCACTTTATTCTAACAAACGTACGGTGTATCTGACATCAGATCTATTGACATGAAGTGGGCAGACACGTTACAAAAACTTTAGCCTTCTAAAAGTTGAGTATAAAATGTACGGTGACTTCAACCAAACAGTTGGCGCAAAATAATATCTTGTTCTTCTGTCATCAGCGGTATGCATGTGTGAAAATGGGCAGAGACAATCAACCAAATGAGAAGGAAGGAAACCTTTGGAAAGAATCTTGCTACACAGTTTTGAATTCTATGCTGTCATTGATTTTTTATATAAAACATTTTATAAGCCTACATTCCACGCTGTTTTACACTACCGTCTTTCGTCCACATGTTTTATATTATTTTTCCACGTCAGCTATAATTGTGAACGACGAGATGACAAGGAAGAAGTACATGGTATTTTTCTTAGGACGCCTCGTCACATTCCAAAAGGGAACTTGCCATCCGCTCGAGTAGCTATTTACATTATCAAAATCTAGTGGACTATCATTCCACGTACTATGTGGTGTAACTCCCATTTATCAATGCCCATAAGCGTCTATGCAAGTAGTTTATATAGGCACTCATAAGTCTATGCATATTTTATATTTTCCCCTTGTCCTGTGACTTGCCTTTTCAGAACATGAACATAAAAAATCGGTTAAAAAAGTACAATGACTTGTGCTGTTTCTTTGTAAAACTAATTATTTTGCTGACGTATGTTAACTGGTAATAATTTTGTATACAAGAAAACGATCGTTGATGCTGAAAATTATTATGCAAGTTTAAATTAGAATAGAAGAAAAGGCTGACGGGTGGTGTATTTACAATAGTGCTCATTTCACATTTCACAGAGTTTTAAGTGGCAAACTATGACGAGTTGACTAGAATCCAGTTGCACTACACCGCAGCGCATTATTGAATTTGCTGTCACCCAACCGAATATAAATGTAGGTATACGTATCACCACAACTAATAAAACTGACACTTTTGTACTTGATGATACGCAAGATAGAAATGACAATGCAGTTGTGCCCATATTATTATGTCTAGGAGATTTGGTTCACATGTGTGATCTTTTATCTTTTTAATGTTCCTTCCTCTTTAATTCAAAACGTTCCTTTGTACACATTTATTGTAATGATGACGGGCGCCTTTATTACCACAAATGCCTGAAAACAACATGCTATTATTGTGCCGTACTCGCTCTATAAAAATTATAAACACGGTAAAAACAGTGACTGATGACGGTTGCAGTTGTAGCGAAAGAATTTATTTACATGAAAGAAACAAAGTGAACTGGCAATGTGCTCATATCTAACTGTGTTTGATAAGTAAGTTTACATTGTATGTACACAAGAAGAACAACTATGGGATTTTCAGGATTATGGTATCTGGTAATTAAAATTAATTATGTCAACCAATGTCATTCATTACGTTATCAAGTTTGTCAGAAGGGAACCATTAGTTTTACACCCTTGGACCTTTTACGGGTAATTAGCAAACAAACGATCGGGACAAAAAAAGATATGGGGCATTGTGTGACAGATAATTCTGTGTAAGAGAAATGGAAATTTTATACATATGTTTACTTAAATAGATTACCGGAGCATATTTCACCGGATTATCGTGAAATACAACATTGATTTTTTACAAATAGTTACATGTGTTTCGCATAAAAACATCACTTTTTCTTCCCTAGACTTACAGAGAAATCAAAATGAGTGGATAAAAAGTATTCATAAATAAACAAAAGTGGTTTAAAGAAGAATACTTACCATAATAAACCTGGCCTGTATTGGGATCTGTAAAAACAGCTTCAGGTGGGGGAGCATAGTATATGGTGTCATCATATGGTATCACGTAATCAGTCTCACCATTCTCGTACCCTTCAGAGTTATCTGTAACAAAAGTAAAAGTAAACAAATTATCTCATGTAAAAACTCAAAATAGCTTAGTATTTTGTGCTAAAATATAGTATAATATAGTGTATGTTGTAGCATGTAGTAATTATCTATAAATTCTTTTTTATTTTATGCCGTGTAAAAGAATTGGTAAATCATCCCATTTCTTCATTCTGTCAGCTCCAACGATAAAAGTCGTCTATCAATTGTGCATGTTTTTATGATAATGCTGATAGGATTTTATTGATTTTCAACAGGCCTCGCTCCGTTGAATTGATACCAAAAAACAAGAAAAAATGGATGGGATAAAACAAAACTTTAGCAAATGTTATCATCCTTAATTTTGTTTCGCAGCTCATTTGTCACTTAGAATGGTTCCCTTCTGCTACTTATCCAACTCTTGCAGAGAAAAACCATTTGACACCATAAATACATACGAAAACGAGCATTTTACACCAAGAATAAAACGTACAGATAATAGTTGTCTTGTAGGAAATGAGTATTGTCACTTTTAATTCTGTTAAAGCAGCAATATTTTTGAAATATAGATGCGATGAAGGAGAGAGAAAGAGGTTTTCCTTCAAGTAATTATGGGTTTTTTCTCCTATTTCCCCATTTTCCCATCACGTCAACTCAAGGAAATAAAACAAGTAAATGTTGACAAGTTAATGTCCTCTGCCGACTGTTCCTCTTCAACTGCGTTTTATTATTGCAATTATCTATCTATACGAATACATGAGTACGTTACACGTTTCGACAACACATAAATGCACCTAGATCGATTCATGCATGTTTATATAGTATTTGTTCTGACTTTTTTGATGGCCTGAGCGATTACTATTCGTATACTACTGAAGATACCTTCAGTCTATCTATCACGAGCAAATAAATTATCTTGTCATCTGAATAACTACACACTAGTACACACTGCTTCAAGTTGACATTTTCTTTTCCAATTCATTGACATTTGGCATTAAAAGGGTTGTCCCTTCTATGGGTACATGTACACCTACACCTATACATACATTAACACATACAAACGCAATGCACTATAAAATTTCAGAGAAATGTTCAGACTGAAATTAGACATGGCATACTATCACACATTATAAGTACACAGAGATTAAGCATGCACAACGTAAAGGAATTGCTGCAAATATCACTTTACCCCAATGTCGTCAATCATCGCTTGCTATTCTGCTATCTGCATTTATCTCTTCAAGATGATCTTTCACTTCGTAAGTGTAATTATCATTGTAATGTACTTTGAGAGCATAATGCATCATTATCATATCAGCTCACTTCCTCATTGTTCCTTCTTTGCATGTGTTTTAAAGAGTAAGCTCTTATATTCTCTCTCTATAAAGAAACGGTGTTTGTGGAAAGTAAAGAAGGATGAAGAGAGGGGAATAAGAGGGAGTGCAATAGATCATGCAACTTTTGTTGAGACGAAAACAAATGCTTTTCTACCATATCTCGTTTACATTTGGCTAATAGACATCTCTATTTTTATCCCTGTCAAAACTGAGGTAGACGAATGAGAAAAATTGAGTGAATGACTTGAGACTGAGCTTCACTTAAAATAATAATTTGCTACTTGAAAACAAACTCCTGAGCACATTAGAACTTACAATAATACGTACATTTTTCATGACTTTAAAATAAGCCATACGAAATTACTCAAGACAGCAGGTTTTATATTTACTTGTATATGTCTAGCGTACGTCACATCACACTTCCAAAAAAATCTCACTTCTCTGGTAGTCTGTATGTAATAATACCATCCACAACAGACACATATAACATCATAAAATTTTCGTCAAAAGATTGATCTCAAAAATAAGCAGTAGATATTGTGTGTACGGTGTGGTTTTGAGTATGTGAGGCTTTTTTAAAGTCAAACATTATTCGCGTTTGAATTGTGTCTTAACGTTCTTTCTTTTCTGAAGAACGAAAAAATATTTCATTAACTGACACGGTAGATTCATAGATTATATATATTTGCATTATTTGTAAACCCGTCCGTCATCATCACTGATCATCAAAAAAGTTACTTATACATTGTGTGTCAGAATAGGATATTCAATCCAAATGAAGGCGACGGAAAAGTCCATATAATTCATTTACTTTTGCTGCTTTGATACCTATCTTTTTCACTCTTCTCCTTCTTCCCTACAAATCGACTGAAGAGTAAATTAGGTACAGCTTAATAGTACTTTACTTACCATGTTGGTTGAATTATGATTACAATTTTTGTGAATTATAGCAAGCCATTATGCAAAAAGGGAAAAAGGAATTATGTTCTGGGATGCCTAATCTCAATGACATAATGAGAGCACTCCATGTGCCCAAATAAATTTACCGCCGCATCACTTCCAAACAACCTTCGGAAAAGTTTTATAAGGCACAATAACTCATAGGACACAAGGAGGGGGAGTAATAAAGCAATAGTGCATGCAGAGTATGTATAATACCTGCCTGGAAATGTTTTATGTGTGTGGGAGGAAGGAACAGAGTGTACCACATAAAACCAGTTCCTTTGTTGGTTTTCCCAGTTATATTGGTTGAGGAACCCGTATACAAGCGCATACAATAAAGAGACTCACAGGGAAATAATAATAATGTCACAGGAGATACGACCGATTTATTATGAGCTCAACCTGCAAAGCACTACAACTGCTTCCACTGTCGTGTACTTTGTAGATTCGACATAGACTATAATATGCACTGTGTGTATTCATGCATTCATTTTATTTATAACTACACGTCAAGTAACTAGACATACTCACAGGTTAATATTATTTACATATTTTGAAAAAGACAAAGACAAGCTTATTATTACCACGAAGTAGAAAAACATGACAAAAACCATGAAGAAAGGACCATGACAAGACTTCGGGCATATTACCATATTGCATTGTTTTCAAGCGGGAAACAACACCGTTCTTCTGAACTGCCATACCGCCACCGCTAAGCAAAGTAATAAATATAACGGTAGAACAACAACGCAACGGCAACATTTACAAATCTGCAACATCTCAAATCTTGTTGCATTATTAGTATCAACAAGACTCATACATTACATTACTTACACACAGAAAGAAAGAACTCAACAAGACTCACATTAAATAACAGTATGTACATTTATGCCTGAAATATATACATATCTTGGCAGAAAGAAAGAAACAAGTTAACCAGAGGGAGAATAGAAAGGGTGACATGAAAACTCATAATGCTTTTTCTCATCGCGTTTGTCGTCGTTGTCGTGCCGGTCTGTACTTCAAGCGGTATGGAGAACTGAAAGGGGATTTTTTGCAAAGAATTTATTTTTTACACGACAATCTCTTTATATAATACACAATGATAAGCAATGCAATGGAATTTTTCTTTATGACATGGCATGAGGATGGTGCAGGGGAAAGCATGAAACAAATGTCATCTTTTATTTCATTCCCTCTTTCTACAATACAGTCATAAAGCGACAATGTGTGTAGATATAGGCTCCTGGTAGTGGCTTATTTATATAAGCTTCAATGATAGCTTTCACGAGCATACCTTTATGAATACTCCAGACACGAAATTGTTTTATTTTTGTACGACACACATCACAAATTCAACATGTACTGTACCCAAAGCATTCGGTAAGTGGCCTTTTGTCTCGTATCGGTCTTCTCACAGACACACGTAAATATTTTGTGTGTGATAGATAATACGTGCATTTCCAAATTAATATGTATATTAAAATTAACCCTGTAATATGGAATGCTTATTTTGACTGTATAGTTTTTGAAGTGTTTTGTTCAAGAGGAATGACATTTTACAAAGCACGAAACATTCTGTTTCTGTCTGGAAAACACCACCATTGCCACCACATCATAGTGATTTTTTTTCACTTAAACACTTTGTCTGTTTTTTTTCTTTGTTGATGAAGCAGTTATGATACTCTTGTACAGTGTTACTTCTCTACTTTACTTTCTACTTGTTCTACCAACTTATTTTCCCGGACCCTTTATGTGAAAAATGAAGACAAAACTATCATCATTTTACATGTGACAGGATTTTCGTCATCACCATAAAAGTTTTGCATTTTGTGTGCATTTTTACCTTCCTTTATACTGGTAATCTAGCCAACTTGTGAGGTTTGCACATTTAGAGTTAAGAGTACTACATTGTTTTTGCAAAATACCATGTCTTTGCTTTTTATGCACTCTCAAAACATTTTTGACTGCTGGATTACTGTTGGAATGACGCCCTTCTACATGCATCCCACACGTAGTAGTGTACTCGAAATTGGCATCATGGAGGCGGTTTTCGTATTTTTTTGTTTAAATTTTGAACTTTTCTCTTTTCCCTTTGTCTTTGTGCGTCTGAAAGTGTGCGGTTGCATTTACGTCAAGAGGTACCATGCGGGCTGTAGATAAATGTATGTAAGAAAAACAGTAAAGAGAAACGGGCCAGCATAAGATGTGAGGAGAAAGTGAGGAGAAGATGGAGACAAACAACAACAACAGTCTTTATGGTAATGGTTATAGTTTGTAATGAAATGGTATCAAAGTATCAGTGAAAGGAGTTTTCTGATGGGATGTTTCACTGCTATTGTTGATGATGATGGTGATGATCTTTTTACATATAAAATATATACTACATATGTGCCTTGGATGTATATAATAAGCATACCTATACAAGCTTTAACATGTTTGTGGATGCATATAGAGCAACCTTTTTTGACTCTTCGCTTCACTGCCAGTCCTACAGCTTCTTTTCCTCAACAATGAACAAATAGTGGTAGAATTTCCACATCCACCAAACTTGTTTTTTTGTGGTGGCACAAAACCTAATAAGAACTCCTTGTTGTTCATTGTTCAACAGAATTTCCTTCATCCAGAAGAATACGTAACGTAGTCATCATAAACTTCACTCACTCTCCTTCTTTGAAATTGTAAAAAGTAGAATATAACGCGGCAATGGTAAAGAAGAAGGCTAGCTGAAACCAACTGTCGCCTTGTGTCTTTGCACGTCACACGCGAAAGATCACAGCGGAGAGATAAAATGCCCGTTGCTTTTTACTCATTGCACTGTGTTAAGATTTCCTTATATTTTCTTTCTAGTAAATACATACATATAATGCCAGCTAACTCCAACCCAACATCAGCAAACACCAACCGTCACCAAAATATCGTTCTCTATCTCTTTCTGTGCTTGTCTTCAGTCACGAGGATGGTGCTGATGATGATCGTGTACATGTTCTGTTCTAGCAAAGGGATCCGGTGCATGAAACACTCCATTAGCTACGACCAATCACCATTATACCGTGATAATGCACATTTTCCACTGCTACTATAAATGCTCATCATCTGTCCTCCTCATGTCCTTATCCTTTTGCCTTATGCTTGTACATACAATAACGTGTGTGCAGGAAAACGTACAGCTTAACAGAAGTTTTCTTTTTTCGAGGACAGAAAAGAGAGAAAGAAAAAGAAGAAAACTGGGTATGTGCCGTGAAGAAGATAATAACCCAACTGTTTTGGCTGCTCATTTAAAAGCACACTACATACGGGTAGTTAACACACGTATAGAGAAAATGAGCATTTTTATGCTGCTGTCTCTGCCTGGTTAATGACGATGATGATCATCCTGATCTAATGATAAGATTGTGATGCTATTTTCTATACTTTCGTTGTTGTTGTCGTCGTCGGGTTGTTCCCGGTTCGTATTGAAGTCGCACGTGAGAGAGTGCAATGCAAAAGTATTTTATATGGAAGACCATACGACTTTTGTGTTTCTTAAAAGCGTATCATCATCAGAAATGACGATTATGTTGATAAAAAGTAAGCATAAGTATTTGGGTCACGCGAATTAATTAAACTTTTGAATTATCGTAAAATTCAATCGGTCGTATTTGTGCTTTGCTTGTGCATGTGACATGATTTGTACAGTTTCTAGAGGATGAAATAAGAAAAGGAAAAATTACATAGTTAGTAGTAGTAGTAGCAATTTCCCAATAGTTTCAACAAACGCAGAGATTCACATTTACTATATTGGACTAAGAAGGGTAATAAAAATCAAGAAAACGGGCAAACGTGCGAGAAAGTAGCTAAGAATGTTGATAGTACATAAATACATTATAGTACATTGGATATATTTTATTGATAGTTACTACCATTTTTGTTTTAGCTTTTGGCCTTTCCATGATACACTGACATACGTGCTACACATTCTGCACCGTAAAATGTCATGAGAGGACAACCGAATTCCTAAAATTTTCGTAAATCATGTCTCCTTTCCTCTTTTCTCATCCAATGCTTTGAAGCTTAATGTATTACAATGTAACACTGCTGCTGGTGATTTTAATTGCTAAAGTGCTTAGCTGTACAGTCTGGCCTATTCATTCTCTCTCATTACTGCTATGAGTGGGTCCTACCTCCTTTGAGTTTCAAATTCTACATAATCATCGTCACCAGTATAATATGCATTTGTTCAGAAAGAAAAATGTGTACGCAATGTAAGCTTTTTGTGCCCTTGTGCTCCTGACGGTTCGGTTTTCTAGTAAAAATGAGCAAGTGGAAAAAATAATATGGGGAACGAAAACAACCTTTTTGCATGCATTATGTCAAGTAAATGATTAATGATGGCTTTAGACAACATCACTGCCACCACACTACTACCATCATTGCCGCTCATTCTGTTTAATAGTATGTGTACAATTTTTAAGTACCGACTACCGACGTTATATATTATGTACACACACTCACACAAAGATCTTCATAACAATGGCAGAAGAGAGAGAGAGAGTGGCGTGGTGTGGCGGTGATGGTGGCGGCAGCAGTCAGTCACATTAGCAGACAAAATCACATGGACAATCCTTAATAATAATATCTGTACACTGTATGCGCAGAAAGCTATAGAAAATTTTAATCCCGAAATGTTGCCACCACCTTAATAACCCCATTTAGTACACTGCTTTCCCACTCCTATCACCACCAGAAATTAAAGAGGTTTTTGGTTTTCTATACTTCAACTATATGTGCATGCCTACTACTAAAAGCTATACTGAAAGTATACAGTGAAATCTGTGGCACTGAAACATGTTAGTAGTAGTAACAATACAAGTGCTTCCAGTAAAAGGAATCACATCCTTAATGCATTCATCATGTGTCTTTCTCCATTTACAGAAAACTTTTGTGTGCAGCTCACTCTCGAATTGAGTTCGTGGTAATTTTCTCAAGAAACATCTTAATACGTGATGGAGATGTTCTCCTTTCATAACACAACCGCCGTACCATACCACACCACCATCCTCGTTAGAACATCCCAGTTGTGGCCAATATATATTTTGAAAGCTGGCGTGCCCGGAAAAATATAAGAATTAGGAGCGAAAGTCTCAACAAAATCATCTTAAATCACACAAAATTCACTTCAGCACATCATAATCATATTCTGCAAGGTAGACAGGCGGCTGGTTGGATATTAAAGTAATTAAGTGCTTCCAAAGATGCAAAGCCTTAATGATAAAGCTTCTTCGAGCGCAAATGATTAACGCATAATATCGTATATATTTTACTGGTTATAGACCATAAGTAGTAATAAAAGTTTTCTAACTGAATAATTGTTAATGTCAAATAATATTACAAATGTTGCGGTTACTTTATCATCATTAGTCTTTCTCAGTTTCTCAAGCATATTTATCAGATGGGAAACGCCTCTCATTTATTTTGAAATAATTAATAGTGGGGGTGTCAGTCAGCACTTTAAGTAGCCATGCTGCATTTAATGGCTCATATAAAATGATAACTTAAAATAATAAATTTTGTTAGCTAAACCAATCACAGGGGGAGATAATTTCAGTCTTATGGGACGCATTTAAAATTTAAAACGAAAAACACTAATTTCATATTTCTCAAAGACAAGCCTCCAAGAACGATGAAGGAGTGATTCATAATAAATGCAATTTTGTTTTAAATTGGCAATCGAAATTTAATAAACATGGCACCTTTAACGTATAAAGTCTTTAGTGGCTTATTTAATTTTTACGTTACATTTAGGGATATGAATATGTTATGTAGCTACAACGTGCCTATATGACCTCCAAGACGTCAACAAGCATCTTTCCGCCTGTTCTACTTTTCATAAATTTTCGTAGAAATCTTTTTCCATGTGCAAGTGAGCAATATCGAAAAACAATATGTGACACACATTTTCCTTATACTTACATATTAACAAGATGAAGAGTTTGCATATTCATCTGTATTGACGCATTCATAAGAACATAACACACAGGCGCAAAAACATTGAAATTGCGTAAAAATTGTCAATGTGCATTTTTCCCCTTCTTTCACCAATGCTACTTGAAAGCATATTTTATAGTTTCCCATGAACGTCTACTTACCAGAATTGATCCCATTAGTGGACTGGGTGTCAGGAGTGCCATTCGTGGATGCGGAAGGTGTCGTGGCCGCAGAAGTGCTGTCTACAGACGACGACGGCTGCGTCTTCTTTTGTGACAAGTAGCCCTTTTTAAAGAGCACATCTTGTCGAGGGGTAGTTATCTTCGTATACTCATCTAGAAGGAGAAAGAATAAAAGAGAAAAATGTACATATACCTCTATGGCAAACTGGTACACTTAAGAAAACGATCATATATCATTCACGCCATCCATTCATATAAAATATTCCAATGTATCATACCGACAAGTAAAAAATACCAAAAAATACATTTTATAGAAGATGGCCTTGTTATATATTGAGCTGAAATAGAACAGCACTACTGTTTTTAGACATTAGCAATGCAACAATGTATAGGACATGTATGGAGTAGAGGAGTAAGCCTAGTACCAGAGGGAAAGGAGTAGAAAAGAGAAAGAAAAATCACAAGATATAAATGAGCCAATGTCAGTGAAATTTATTGGCAATCCTTGTTCTCTGTCCATCATTGTCAGTCGTTGAATGTTACTTGGGCTTAGCAGCAGCACTGAACAACTCAAGTAGCGGTATCAGTAACAGTGCTTAAAGTATAGAGATAGTCTGTATTACATTAATAATAATAATAATACCCCTTCTCGTCTCTAATAAAGTTATACATTCTGTAGAAGGGTGGAGATGACTCTTCACTGTGTTATTGTCAGCATGGAAAGCAATGCACACTTTTTCAGATATGAATCTATATTTTGTAAGTATTTCAACGCTTTTGCGAACTAGAAAGTGGTAAAGTGGCTACTGTAGATTTAATGCGTAGTAGCAGTGATACTTATAACAATAATAATATATAGACTATGTTTATGTCGACTCAAGTGGATTTACATACTTATGATCCTCAAAAAATCCTGATCTGTTCACACAGCTAACTGTTAGTTTGAGTATGCCTTTCCTCCTACACAATATATTTATCTGTGTCTAATACGTAAAATATATTATTTTGTTGAAATATGGGCCTGTGTGTAGAGGATGCATAAATGTATTATGTATGTATGCTATACCACAAATGAAAAATATTTACGATATTTCTTGTCTAGCACAAGTACGCAAGTATAAGAGGAGGAGTGATAACCGTGAATAAAACGTTCAAGCTTGTTTTTAGCATGATGAATACCACCAAAAACAGACCAGACATGGTCGATCTCTCTTTTCTTCTTCATTTCATACAGGTCTGTTAAATGTACACAATGACAATGACATATTATTTTCTTCTGCTTTCACTTTCTCTTCGCCTAAAATCTACATCGACATATATTATACAGACATCAAAAACATTCACACTGATCGCTCATAACATGAATGGGGTTCCCAAGATTTATGAAATATACAGCAGCCTATACTTTGCTCTACTTGGCTGGAAGAAAATTCAGCTTAACACGTCATCATCATCCTTCACAATATCTAAAAATTGTACAGGGAATCTGTAAGCCTCTGGGACATCAAGTTATGGTTTTCATGTGGGATATACATATATACATATGTATGCATTTCTGGAAATGCTTAGCCCCAAACCGAAATGTTTCATCCTGAAAAAGTGGTGAGGGTATTTAGTAAGTAGCAGAAAACAAAGCCATATTGCAGGAATTTACTATCTTTCCATAAGTGAAAGATAGGTGACCGGTGACCTTTCGTGTTTCCTGGTTTGTATATCCCATATCAGCGTAATATACGCCAACGCCGTCGTCGCAGCTATTTTTGCACAATATCCAACGTCACCGCTTTCAACACTGTGTAAACTACTGTAGTTCTTGTAGAATCATTTTTCCATTTGGATTGTTTTCATAATAGGCATTTTCATGAATGCACCACCTTATGTAACAAAGGAACACGTGAGATCTGTGGAACACTTGTTATGTAATCCTTTGCATTTTTTCTCAAAAAGTTAATCGGTACCTTTTATATAAAAAAAATAAGAGGATATATGGGACTTGGCAGTCGATTTTCTCATCATGCCTGTCTTGGAAGGGATGATTCACGGAGACAGGTCAACTTAAAGGGCAATGCTGCGTCAGAAATTTCAGCTACCACAGTGTTATATAACAGACCAGATTGAAGAGACGATAAAGTGAACAACTTATCTAAGAAAATGGACGATAACGACATTTGTGATGATGCAATGAAAATGATATGAAAAGTACATATAGTTCACAAGGAATAAAATATGGGCTAGCAAACGTAAAATATTTCTATGAAATGATGAAAATTCCAACTATTCGCATTTCATTTATTATTCAAAATAAAAGTTTAGCCTATTTTTGACACAATTGATCTTGGTTTGGTTTAAACAAACACAGATTTTAGAGACACTTAAATTTTTGGTCGATCTCTCATCGTTGAAACTTTTACAGGGAGGTAAGAAAGGTGAGTGTCAAGTTTTTTGGATGAGGTAAGAACAGTGACGCAAAACCACGTCAAAATCAAAAGTAAATCAGTGAAAATTCCTATAAAAATGCCGTTCCTCCAGCCATCATTTTGAGTTATGTGGCATCAGCATCCACTGTGCATATAAAAATATACATAATAGAGAGCAAGAAAAAACTTTGCTAGTTAATGCGAAAATACGAGCTAGCATATAATTCCTTACTTTAGACATTGTACGGTAAAAGGGGTTCGCTGCATTGAACCAATAACCAACAAACTTTTCCCGTAATGAAACTGTATGATGAGTAATAAAGTTGATTATAATGATGATTGGGAGAGGAAAAAACCATTAAAATTCCCACCTATTATGGCTTTCCAATTTTTCTACTCATGTACCATAAAACGTGGGAGTACTAGTTTCTGAAAGTTTTATACTTGCCAAAGCATTTGCGTATCGGCAACTACTAACTTAAAAGTTTCTCTGCACTAGAAAAAACTACTTTTACCAATAACCATCAATGAGCTTTCCGCTCGGTATCTTTTTAACAGAGCCGCATTTTCGTCACCCCTACTGTGGAAAAACAACTTTTCCCTATATTTCCAAACATCACAACCTATTTTCAATGTCATTATTTCCCATTAGACGGCTTCTTTATTTTCGGTTTATGAATTTTATGATGCCACTATATAATATAAATTGTATTAACCACAAAAGACTTTAAACATGCAAACGTGTACGTATTGTGTCTCTAAAGGTATATTATAATTACTAGCTACGATCTGTATGCCGTAAACGAGTTTTTTATGAATGTTCTGAAAACAGTGTAATTATTCTCTTGCGTTATCACGCATTTCCATTTATACTCAACTGTACTAAATCTGATTGTATGTGTCTATACATATTTGCACGCTGCACTTTCACACAGATAGAGTTTACTCTGCTCTGCTTGTAATACAATATCATGGAGATGTATTATATGCTTTTAATGTTGGTTAGATGCTTCGAGCAGAGTGAAAAGAGAAACACTTTCTACGAGGATCAGTGGACCATTTTCGGTAATAAAATTAGAATTAAATGACTTACTTGGCCATGGTTTTATGTTGTAGGGCTATAGGGGTTTAATGCACATCGGTATATTTTATGTAAGCTTTCTTAGTTCCGTTGTATTTGCACCTTTTGTCATGCATGTACCTTTAGTCCTTTTTGTAAATTTCATGGTTCACTCAACTGTGTTTTCCAACATTTACCTACCTATCCCATCATCAAAGTAACGGAATCTGCGTTGGAATAGCTAAATGTCCTTTTGGCAACTTTTCGTTTATAAAGTAAAGCTGTTATTGACTCTTTCATTGAACTACAATATGGACAGAACAAACAAGGTGGGTGGCCTTTAATTTTATTATTCTATCCAACTAACGGGACTACCAAAATCTATCATTTCCAACTTCTGCCAGGAATGAAATGATGGCCACACAACCTTGCCACTTTTGTTTCTAGTCATACTTGCAGTCAACATTCATCCGACATGCCCCAAGCTTCATTAGTCCATTTTCTAAAAGTTTCTCGGGTTTTCTTTTTCTATGTACTTAAAGGAAATTCATTTATGAATACGGCCACATAACATGTACAAAAGGGATATTTTGTATATATATTATGGCGTTTCATTTGAGTTACTTATCGAACGTATCATCGGAAGGAGGATTTAGGTTTTCGTTTGGTTCTACGGCCAGTGTTAGATGACACACATAATCATACAAAATGCCTTACCCTTACTACTTTTCTGTTCCCCTCTTTTATCGTTCTAACTGCTGTAGTATCTTTCATTTTTATTCAGATATTACTGTGGTCTTATGTCTTTCTACCTTTACAAAAAGTTGGGAGAAAATGAAATCCTTGATGGTGGTAAAAACTTTTCCGTTGCTCTCTCCTGTCCTTCTGCTACATCCAAATCCAAGCTATCGTATGTAAGTATGCAAGGTATTATAATGTATGCCTACATATGACACCTATAGAATGAGTGTTTAGCCCTAGATGCAGCAGCATGAAAGTTCTTGTCATGAAATATCCACCTGATTAAGGTACAAGGTAGAAGTTTAAATGAACTGGCATAATATTTCAGTTTTGTCAGTGTAGGGCTTATAGGTTAACGCATAAGGTTCAACTTTTGCACACAAACTATAAATATTATATGCTGTATGCCGTCGTCCAATATTCAGTATTTCACATGCCCTCGTAGTCGCGTATCATACATATTATCAAGTCAATAAAAACTCTACTGCTGCTTCGCCATATTATGATGATATGTACTCACAATGAAAGGGATGGAAACTCAGAGAAAAGCGAATGGAGAGAGAGAAAAGAGACTTCACGTGAAAACTTCTCATTAATGTTCCCAAAGGTGTTATTATGATTCACATAATGCTTTGAAATGAGATGCTGTTGGAAGCATTAATATTATAAGAGTGATATGCGTAAAGGGATAGAGACAAAAGTAGTGTGAGTGGTAATGGCAGTATAGTTGTGCTGAGCTTGGATTTCCTCTCATTCGCTCGCAGTCTGTCGTTCGCTCTCATTCCTTTTTTTCTTCAATGGAATGGTGTATACTCTTAGGTCCCCTTTTCTACACTTTTAACCATCGCCACCACCAAATAACTGACGTCGACATCATTACATAACATTGATAAAGCCAATGATGCCTGGCGTCGTTCACTTGAGTGAAACTACATGGAAGACAGCGAGGATGATGAGGATGGCAGGTACTTTTATTGTGTGAACTGAACGGAAGAAAGTGCTGACAAGTTCGTTTTACAGGGACTCGTTTCATTTCTTCATGCATGTGGCTCTTTGGCGTTTCATCTAATAACCCACCTCATGGATTGGCTGACAAGATATCAAGCATTGTAGTAAGCCAGAAGAATTGAAAATGAGAAAATTTTGAAGACATGAATAATACTTTGCAGTTAGAAAAGCACATTTCTGTAAATGAGTGAAAATTGGAACCTTTTTTATGTGGATATATATAGTGTAGGTATATTCGGTTAGAAAAGTCGATTGCACTTGATTCTCACTTTCCCCCAAAGTTGTGGTTGTACAACTTGAAGAAATGGAATCGAGCTGTACAATTTGTTCTAATATGTGAACGAAATAAGTATGATCTTTGTAACCGCTGAAAAGTTGCATTGATGTGAATGCATAATAATAATAGGTTATTTTTACATCAGGAAATCCATTCATTTTTGTAGGGCCAAAGTTTACCATTAAATAATTTTGTGAATAGTTGTTTCAGTGGAGCAACAAAAAACGCAGCCAAATATAAGCACACCTTGTCATTAAGTAGGTATAATAGGACAGGCTACAAAGGAATGAAATTACATACACACATTCTACCTCTCTTTTATGTACCCTCAAAACATCATTAACACTTCCTCCAATTAACACCTCTCCCTTTCATCTGTACCTTTTGTTTATTGCGCAAACACTACTACTCACTTTTATGGCTGGCTCTCTGAGACTCATTCTCGACAACAGACAGAAGCTCCTTGTGCGCTGTGCATACACAAACAAGCCGTCACAAAGCATAGTCAGTGAAGTCTGATGGTTTTGTCTAGGTACAATATCTATCTACAGTATTTCTAGGAAGATATTTTGCCTGTATAGGCATCAGATAGCGTGCGCGTAAATGTTAGAAGGCAAGTCATCAAGTTTTCGTCATAATTAACACATTTGAAAAGAGACTGGCTGAGTCG
>JAHZMV010004898.1:0-20710 GCA_027743765.1 Coecobrya sp. COE2 | reverse complement strand
CTTAAGTAATTTTTGGACTCATACATTCAATGTTTTTTTCGTAATTACTGCTTCCACCAGTTATATGGTAAAAATATTGTATAGGTTTACCAAAACAACCAAGTATTTTTTTGCAAAATCGAAGGAGAAAGCCCAGTTCCTGTTTTTTTCTTTAAAGGTCACACATACTAAGACCGCTTATTGTTTAACTTATTCTTATTTTCATATGACAACTTGTATTGTACCCATTATTAATATTACTCAATGTATGAAACGTAGTATGTACGGTATGCGTCGTATTTTACGGATTATAAATTGAAGGCGACCAATAATTTTTCAAATCCTTTGACAACTTTCCTCGTACAAAGTGAATAGAGAATAAAATACACGCGAGCAAAGAGGAATCCCTGATGCCACTTTTTTAAAGTTTGACATGATGTAAACACGGAAATTTCTATCACGGTGTTTCTAATAAGTAGAAAAACGAGAAAATTGTGCATGAATGTTTTTAGTTATTCGTTTTTGGTTACATGGTAAACTCTAGCCGTCATTATCAATCGATAATAGCATGGTACAAGAGAAGGGGATGTTTGCAGTCATAAAATTTGAGGTACGATTGGAGATGTAAAAAGTCATGTTAGTATGTTTATGTATAACTTAAATTTTAACAAGAAACAAGCGCACCTTATTATTTATTTAGTATACTTCTTCTAGCAGAGCACACAGTTAACTGTGAGCAGGAAGTGATGTTTTTCTGGAAAGACATAAGAGAAAAGACATAATATCTAATCTACTGGATTGGGCTTGAGTACTTTTATAAGTATTCCTGCATTTCTAGGGTGTACTGTTATTGTGAAGTGAGCAACATTTATTAGGAAGTTGATCCTTTGGCATACTCTTTACCTGATCAAGTTTGTCCGTCCGTCTTTAAGTACAGGGGTCAAAATAATGGAGGCAGAATCTAACAGCTCCGTCTTTAAATGGCTGTTGGAGTTTGACTATGAACCGTTGTACTATCATCAGATCGCGAGTCTGCATTAATGAAGTAGCACTCCATTTTACTCATCGGGGAGATTTAATGCGTGAAATGTAGAAAATGGGGGAAATAAAAGAGCAGCAGCTTATTTAGAGGGTCACGCTAACCTTGTAGAAGTTGCGGTATAATTCGTTTGGAGAGTTGAAATAATAAGTGAGCACACACGTCACGTCACACACATCTTTGATTAAGTTTATATTTGCATTGAGCACGTCCGCCGTTGGCTCTGTGTATGTCAATATAAGAATTTTGACTTTCAATAGGTTAAACTAAACCAAATAAGTGATATTAGACATGCATAATGTTGAAAAGGGAAGGAATCTTGGAGCAAGTTTTTACTTGTTATATTCAGTAAGAAGTCAGCATATGGCTCGTGTCTTTGTCTAGATCTCTTTTTTTGGTAAAATGTCAAAACCTTTCAAAACGGTAATCTGTTTAACTAATTGAGTTACACTTCGTCCTCCTCTCTTATAAAATGCTTACTTTACTTCAACTTCTCTTTTTCTACCAATTTTCCGTCTTTTGTGCTATTCATCTTCATTTGTTATACAGACCATGCGCTTCTTGCATAATATTCTATAATAGATATATAATTCGTTATAAGAACATGCATACCAAACTCAATATCACTTGGTTCCATAATAATATATCTTTTGCTTTTGCTGCTGAAGTGGGAACTGGGTTTTGTGGTGATAGCGGTGATGGTGTTGGTGGTTCGCTCTCATTCTTTCTTCTCTTCAGAGTTTTCTCTGCTGCGTACTCATTTTGCCGTCTCTGCTGATTTGAGTTGACTTGTGAAGTGTTGAGAAGTGAAATGGAATATGCATTAGCACTAAAGTACACACAACGACGATCATGATGACTTCTCAAACACACTCTTTTTCTGCTTGAGAAAATGTGAAGTAATTCAAAACAAATATACTTCTCTCGTCCTTCATTTTCGTTTTCTCTCTCTCTCTCTCTCTCTACTTATCTCAGAAATTTGAAACGAGTCAATAGTCAATATTATGCAGACAGACAGGCATTTACAGACAAATAGAAAAAGGGTTTCTTTCCTCAGAAAACTACATAACTGATTCATTTATTATTTTTTGTTTGTTGTGAACCATGTCGTTTTTTCTATTGCTCTTCCGTGCTCATTTGACAAAAAGGTGATCTTGTTCAATCCTGTGAACATGGTGGTTACACTGATATTCATATTACCAGGTTGACGTACTATTGACAACAGACACAGACAGACTCTGAGAGCAGACGAATGTTTGGTTGAGAAAAGAAACGGGAAAGCACGATTTTGCTACATTATTAAATTTGTTCAGTAGAATATTATAAAACTGTTGTTCGATTTACTTGTCTTGTGTCTTCTTTTGTGGAAAATGTTATTTATTGCTGAAAATGAGAAAGCTGCTGCTATGATAATGAAATTTAAAAAGGCATGTACACGTACACGTACACGTATTCAATATTATGACTTCATATTCACATGTAAATGCGTGTAGGTCGAAACATAAGTACGTACAGCAAATCACATCAAATTCCTTCAAACCAACGTAATAATACTCAAAAGCAAAGCAGCAATTTTCCATGAGCAGTAATCAAGGAACAATTTCCTCCAAAGTAATAATAACAGTAATAATAAAAATAACAATGATGAACAAAACAAATTTGTGCTTGAAAAATCGTGACAATAGTCTCTGTCATATACCGAATAACAAAGCATAATGCACAACACTATATAATAATTTGGCGTAATATACAGCTGAAGACAGATGGAGTGTAAGAAAATAGGAGTAGTAAGGGAGTGGATACATCAATGCAATAGGAAGTTGTGGTTCTGTAAGGTGGTCGAAACACATGGTGTACTAATATATCAGGATATGATGAGTTTTAAACTCATACTTTTCTGTTTGGTAACATCTTTCTTTAAACCAGCATTATTCCTCTTGAAAAAGACGACAGACAGAGTGTAACGGTGATTGCGATAATAAATATATGATGACTTCGACCAACCAGCAGTGCCAGGAAAATGCATGATAATGAACTTTAGAAAGCTACACAGACGCAAATGTGAACATTAAAACTTAAAACATATCAGATAAGTTTTTTTCCAATATTGTAAAGAATTAAAAACATTGATAGAAAAAATTCTTGCTGTTTCAATATTTTCCCGCACTTCTCCATTAACTATTAACAATTTGGCTAAGCATGATAGCATGGTGCCTTTTCATTTTTCGGGCTCAGTCATGAAAAAAATTGAAGAAAACATTTGGCTGATCAAGAGATCATCATCTTCATGAGAAGAAAGCAATAATCATTCCGTCATCAATACAAGTTTAAATACATTCATATCACGAATGTATTTTTTACACTTTTAAGTATTTGCGAATACCTCCTGATGCTTTCATAAATACATGCTTGCTAACGAAGCTGTGCCTGTACCTATGACCTATACACTTGTTAACAATAAATGTAGTCAATAACGCATTCATATAGTTACATACAGTACATACACGCGATGATCAAATTATAATTTGTTGAAAAATCCAAATTTTATGTTGTTTTTTTGACGGTCAGTAAATTTTATATGGTATGAAATTGCACATTATTATTTTTGTTAGTTTCTTGAAGACGTTCTCGGTAGCTACTTATGTTTATTTTTTTGTTTCCAATTTTTCTATTTCGCAGTAAACCACAGGATGTGCAAAAGACGTTGCGATGCGAAGCTAGCAAATTAATGTTGATATTTGTTTAATGATTAAGTTATGTAAGTATCATGTATGTATGTAACAACTGACAATGTTGTTTACGCAATAGTTATCATACACATAGGATATGATATAGGTATACACTTTGTACTGGGGCATTTCTAATACTCCATTTTGCTTATTAAAGATAATGCATAATAATTTTTTAGTTTGAAATTGAGTCGTTCCTCTAAATACTTATATCTACGTTTTAGATAAGAACTTCTTTCAGCTATTTTTTTCTAGCAACATTTTTGAAATCGTGACAGGAAATTTTCTCACTGATGTTACATTAACATGTAGTATGTATGTTGGTTGATTCTGGTGTGGTTGTGATCATGCGATCCTACTACACCTATTTTGATACCGTCTGTAAGACACCAGCAACTCTGTTGTTGCGGCTACTACACTACTGTATTGTGTTGACTAATGCAACTGCTGACAGAAACAAGTTGCTGGACTGACTACTGTTTTAATGATATCCCTCACATGACTGATATGAAATATATGGTATATTGTTTAGAATGTATCATCTTGCCATCAAAATCTCCTCTCGGATTTATTATATTCACGATTTTCATTTTATTCAATACAGCATGTAAAAATGCAAGTGAAATGGAAAAAAATATTTTCTGTTTATATGTGTTTAAAGACATTTTTACAAGTTAATAGATATACATACATACATATATTCATGGTGAATGGGGCGCATTATTTTTCAGTTTTACAGCATTTTATGGGAAAGGTGAACATGAAGTTGAAGCAAAAGAGTAGAATTTGGATTTCACACGCATTTTTGACACGAATGATCCTTTGATGATCTGCACAACAGGGTGTCTTCCATCTTCTACCTTTCTTATTCTCTCGTCATATTTATGCTGCTTCTTCGTGTGCATGCATTCCGAATCTCTTTAAAAAACCAAACCAACAGAGTTGTCTTACTTGGATGTTTGCTCTCCCCCTTTGTTTGTTTGGTCCAACTTTTTCGTGGCCCCTTTTTTAAAAAGTCTGCTGCTGCGGAATAAAGATGATGATTGCGTTTAAACCGAATTAGCGTTACTACATAACTTGCATTTTTTGACAGGCAAAGAATTTCTTATACTTTATTGAGAAAACTGTAAATAAATATATACTTTACTACTATTTTACGCTGTTTGTTTTATATTACTAAAACTGAACTTTTAACTGACTGCATTATATTTTGATAGAGTAATGCAGAGGCTTTTTGGTTTGGCTTGTGTAGAAAATGTCTTACCTAATTGTTCACTTCTGTGTTTCTCTCTTCAGCCATCAACAGCAGAATTCTAACAGCTTCTTTTCTTCTTTCCTTATATCGTTACATGCAAGCTTTACAGTGTGGATGAACACAGACATAATTGAGCTTTTTTGGCATGTTTTCATGTTTGTAGCAGCAAACTCTGTAAAATACATGGACGTATCAAAATTGTCGAGACACCCCAGGGGGTAGATTGATCATAATAAAGGTAGATATTATGCTTGGTAGTAATTTGCGGTGGTGGTAGCGGCTGTGCTACAACAATCTTATAGTGTGGTTGCAAATCGTGTTGAATTTCAGAAAAATAACCAAAATCATGTTGTGAGTCTTTAAAGCGTTAATATTTTTTAAACCATTCCTTCATTGTATGAATATAATTTTCATTTGCATTCTTTTAAACGCTATAAACAGAAAGTAGACGTCGACTGAAATCGCAGTGAACGATTCCTTAGATTTGTCTGTCATATTAAACTTCCTCTCCGCCTTTGACATTTTCAGATTATTTTTTTGTAATCGAGTGACTATATCCAGGAAGATTTTATCCTTATGTGAATTACGAATGCATATTTCCGTGGATTTACTTATCTCCGGGTTTGGTTTTCACTAAACATGCAGATAATGAGTTGAGTACGAACAATCATCTAGTGCATTTTATATGCAACTATCACAGCAGAATGCTTAAAACTTACTGCATTCCTTAACATGCAAAAGGGATTTTACAATACAATTTTCAGCACTTTAACCGAAACAAGGGCCTAAAGTTGCATTTTAAAAAGGACGCATAGAAAATAAGGACGGGATTGAAAGCGGATCTCGTATAACAGCATAAAGTTTACAACGTATACCCAACCCTTTTTATTTCTTATGTTTGGTTTATTTTGGAGAAAGATGCTCTCAGATTCTCAGAGGTTTTCTTTTCATCTTTGCTGAAAACAGGAAAAGAATGGAGCTTATTAGTATACACATACCTCTCCCAGCATAAAGCAACGGCAGGATTTTCGATCATCATCGTCCTCCTCCGTCCTTTCTATAAGCTTACAGCTTATACTTAGTTACTCAATGCACCACGTTGAAATGGGTAAAGTTGTAAAAATAAGTTGTAAAAAGTTCACATTCTCCTATGGATCTCGTGCAGAAGGCATGTCATGGCATGTGGACCTGGGTCCAAAAGATATCTTCCTTTTTAACACATTTTGAGGATGAATAGTGAATACGAAAACCCAACAAAACACAGTTAACAGGAGCAGTAGAAGACGAATAAGGATCTCCTCTCTCTTGGTGACTGGATGGGCCTGCTTCCATCGTTATGCATTTTTATTTTATTGTAGTTTGTGCAGAAGTAGTAGTAGTGGGGTAGCAAAAAGAAGTGATTTGTTCCTGTTGGCTTTCATCGTTTTTCCTATTCTCCCTCCTTAAAAGAATTCCAACACACCTTTTAACTTAAACTCAACTTTTTACGATCTCAATCTTCAATTTTATGCGAGACTGTCACATTTTCATACTTACTTTCCTCTCCTTTGCTTCATAGTAGTACTCTGGCAATACAACCATTTCATAAGAAATTATACTTGCTTTTTTTAGAAAATTTGCGTTTTTAACAGAGTTACGACAGTTCAAATTGCATTTTTCGTTATTTTTATTTGCTTTATTGCTTGACGAGTTACTGTGCGAACATTTACCATACATTATCCTGGGAATGTTATGGCGAAGGAAGAGAGAGATGAAAATCACGTGTAAATGCTTCTTTTCATAATTTTAACTATACAATATCCAAAGGTTGTACGGTTCTCAGAGTTGAAGAAAGTCTGAGTGAGGAAGTAGAAACCTAAAATGTTTAATATGTGAATAGACTAGGCCACTACATCTACCTAATATACAACCTACTTTTTCTTTAAATATTTGGATTGTACATAGATTAGACAAAATAGCTCTCTAATGGCAAAATCTATGTTCATTAGAATTTCTTTGTGGAGTTTGAGTACTTTAGTAATGAGACAGAAAGGGAAAAAATACATGAGTGTCGGTGATACTGTTTGTTGCTTTCCGGTTGAGAAGTATTTATCGAGCGTGACAGTGTGTGGCATATATAACTGTTGACAGTACCATAATCGTTCATCACCAAATAGTCATACGGAAAATACAGTTTGCACTCTGTACTTTCGAAACCAAACTGCAGTTGAAATGTTCCCTCTTTCCAAACGAGCTTGTTAATTTCGTTAAATTTGACCACAAGGAGCGATTTCAACATTTGGGCCATAATCTTTTATGTCAAACGAACCAAGTCACACAAGGGAGTAAAATGCAATTTAAAAAATATACCCAACTACCCAACCAGTAGACACATAAATAATATTCTATTATACATTTTGTCCATATTATATCTAAGCTGGGAACAATTCATGGTGACGGACATATAACGATAGGACTATGAGGATTTGGATGATATAATGTAACTGATGAACAGGCATGCAATTATATCAATACCCTCAACATCACAGCACGCGACATTATGTTTTCTATAAAAAATTAAGCGTTCTCTTCTCACAAGCAGTGTTGGTTGTTGTTCTTCATGTTAGCATACAAACCAGCATCAGTTATTTTATCAATTTTGACTATGTCTTGGAACAACTTATTACCAACTTGGAACACATTGGAAAGCTAGTAATAAGTCAGGTTTAGTAGCAGATTTAAACATATTTCAATATTCAGCAAGTATAAGAGAAAAGAGAGTGTGCACTGTGCAGTTTTGAATCAGAGAGTAGGTACATTCAAGGTAGAGGAACAAACAAGAAAGCAGCAACAACAGCAAAGAAAAAGCAAGTATTTTTATAATGATCTCTCGCGGCTATTTTATGTATTTGCAAGTAGATAAAACCCAGACATTTTTTCATAATGGAAACTACAGTGTAATAATAATATTATTATTACAGCATTAAATTTTCTTCATGAATGTTTTCTATTTTGTTGTTGCTGTGCGTGTGGTCCTCATACAAACACCGTGCATTTCATTTTGATGTTATTGCGGCATGTTAAAGATGCCCAGCGTCTTTTTGGGATTACCGACACTGCCTGTTTGTCTGTTCTGTCTGTCTGTGATCTCTCCTCGGATTTCTTACCTTGCATTTATGCCTTACCTATAAAGCGAGTTTTCAAGAGAACATGGTTGAAACACAACTACAGTACGGATTCCCTTCAAACTTGGTATATGAATCGGTTATAGTAAAGTTGAATTTTTGTTCATAATCAAGCAAATCATTATAAAGGCATTGGGGCATATGAGATGTCACCTCTTGGGTCTTATCTTTCAGAACATTTTATTCACGTTTGTACCAAATTAAAAACTAGACAATGGCAAGGGTAAAAATAACAGTACAACAAGCTCCTTGATGTTATTTTTTCAAAGAATTCCACATTCCAATAGCAACTTGATTACTTTCGTTTTCATTGTTATTTTGCTAAAGTACGAATACTTGTTGTCCTACACCTCATATCATTTACACAGCTTTTTAAAACAAGCATAAAACAAGTCTGCAAAGCAAAGGTATCAAAAGAAACGTTTTATAAGAAGGCCGTAGAAGGGCTATTATATAAATGTTGCTAATATTTTAGTTCGCTTTAAGTGTATGAATTTACTATTTGGTTATTATTTTCGTGTTATATCATAGATCATTAGCACAGCAGTAGCCTGTGCAAATTATGAACCTTTTTTAATTGTGACTTAAATGCGTTATGTACTTTTACTGCTCTATAACTGAAAAGTATATCTTCAAATCTTCAAAAGTAACGTATTATCTTCCTTAAAAACCGATTTTAGTACTTAATTTAGCTGATCATTATTTCACCTTATTTTATCAAAAGAAATGCAACAAATTATTTTGCTCAGCTTGTTTTCACTCAACCGTCGACTGTCAGAGTACATTAAATCTCATGTTTAGCATTTTATTCTTGTGATTAATTTTGCTGAACAAGAACTCTACTCAAACGTTCATTTTGTTATTTCTAGCTTATTGTATCAATCATATATTATAATATTCTCTTTTGAGATAATTTTCATAAAAATGAAAATATACATGGATAGGCCATTTCTATTCTTTATGAGATAATAGTACCGAAACCCGAAACACTTACGAATTACACACCTTTATAAATTTACAAATATTCTCGTACGTTTCCAAAGTTGGATTCAATTTACAACAGGATGTAAAACGAGTTACAGAATCAGTTGTACAATTAAAAACTTTCCTTAAAATGTGGGAGGTAAAAAAAATTATAAATCACGTAGTTTTACTTGTTCTCTAGCCCAACAGTAAGTACATGGGTAATTTTATTGTTTGTTATGAAAAACGCAAGTTTAGAAAAAATGCCTTGCAGATATATTTTAATAAGCCCGTAGTAAAAATCTGGATGCTCTACAAACTCGTATACGCCAATTATGTTACCTACCCAATAGCCTTATGACTCATGACTCACTATTTTGCAAGAAAATTATGTACTCTGTACAATTTTATTATTCCGTATTCCGTATAATATGCAATTTGAATAGCTTCATCTTATACTGAGATCATTGCGTCCTCCTCATAATACGCACAACATTTATGCATGTTTCTTTTCTGCCATTCCATTTAATTCATTTATTTCCGACTTATCACAGCTTCTGTGTCGTTTTACAATAAAGTACACATCCAATTTTATGTGAAATAAACGGTGTAATAGATTAGAAGTATAACGTATTGTATATACACCTCTTTGGAACAACTTTTACTTTGGTTTTTAACTTTTAAATTGATTTTTCTTAAAACAAAAATGACCGAGACACACCATTTTTGCTGGCGTTTTCTTTCTTTTGTTTGCGTGTATAAAAAACTTTGAACAGAGAGAAAATATTTGATCTTATTACTCACGGCCAGTTACTTTATGTGATGTGATATGCTTACAAAAATCGCTGCATATGGACACACGTAGAAAGCATATATACATATCGTCTTATATACATTATAGATGTTTGTCCTTTACTAATAGACAATTCGTAAGATGAGACACCATCACAATCTTGGTATATATTTATTCTCCATCAGTGATGACGACTCTTCCTTCTCTACCCCATGGATTTTTTTGGCTTTGTTATGTCCGTACTGTACTTTGAGCTATTTTGACCACACTGGCACTCCACACACTACACCAGTAATGGCACACGTAAAAAGTCACTATATATACATTGTAGCCGATGCAGCCAGTGTGTGGACTGTGTGGAGTGTGGTATCTATATATACCATTACCAGTGAGTGACCGAAAAAGGAGGAAGTCAGCGAATGACCGAGTTTACTTGTGTACTCGAATTCTCACTCAAAAAAGACTTTATTGTGCTCATTCGTGCTTCCAGTCCATAACTCGCACAGTCCATTAGACAAGCTACTCAGATGAAAGAAAAAGCAGCAGAATGACGCCGGCTATGTTGCTACTACTACTACTACCACTACTACTGATGATGATATTCGATTATATTACATTACATTAGTTGACTTTATCCAGTTACACAAAAAGTATAAAAGAGCAAAACAGAAAGAGAGAGAGAGAGAAGAGGAAGACGATAGTGGTGGCCTGACTTGATGATGATCATCATCACCAGATTCATCGTTCATGATGATGAAGTTGAAGCTGTAGCTGTAGCAAGAACCAAGCCAGAGAATCAAATAAACTTTGTTATATTAATAGAGTTAGAAGCGTGTTAGATAAGTATTCCATTGGTACGCACATACAGGATGATAGTGATATGTGATGATGTAAGCTTTTCATGCAATTTAACTTGCGCGTGTTGCCCTTCATCTTTCATATTATCTTTCATTTTTAGGGGAAAAGTATCGCCGTCCGCTCACCCATACGATACCACAATGCTCTCAAACCATAAAAGCATAAATGAAAGAAGGAAGCTAAGCAGATTGCTTGGATGAAATTTTACATTTTTTTATTTACTTTTGCCACAAATCTGCTGTGAACTTTTCTGACACATTCCAGCACAGCTGGTAATAATGGGCGAAATTGTATTCCATAAGTAGTACAAGAATTCAGTCTGGTTGCCCAACATTAAGNTTTTTTATTTACTTTTGCCACAAATCTGCTGTGAACTTTTCTGACACATTCCAGCACAGCTGGTAATAATGGGCGAAATTGTATTCCATAAGTAGTACAAGAATTCAGTCTGGTTGCCCAACATTAAGAAGATAAACATTTTTATGCGGAAACGGTGATGATTATGTTGTAAATATTGTTACGTCCTACTAATATGTGACTATCGCATAATCTGCACCTCTTTTAGAGCCACCGTACTTTATTTTCATTATTACGAGATCATAATACGTAGCTGGCAGAATTTACTCAAATCTGAAAAAGTGCGGAAATACACAGAAATATTTTGAAATAATCAGGCAACTTAGCGCGCTGAAGCAGATGTTAAATTGATTAGATTATTGCTAAACGATATTTCATTTTTTAAATTTTAAATAGTAACCGTCAACAGTTGCCGTTTGAACTGAAATCCGATAGGATACTTATGCTTCACCATTGGCCTACGGTAACGTTATGCCAAATAGCCAAATAGGTCAATTAAAGCCTTTACCCAGTATTGCATTAACGAGCGGATAGACAGACAAATATATGCTCGATCCAATTTTTGAGAACTTTAGTAGATTGTGATTCAGCAACGTAATAAAACAGATAAACAGACCGTGTGTAAAAAGGATAGTGAAAAGCTACTCTTCGCGCTGATGATCGTAATGACGACACTATATTCCTGACTGCACTTATGAACCATTCAAGTGGAAGCCGGCCGGCAGAGTCGTCAATCTATAAAGTTCACGATTGTTGCATTTGCTATGTGGAGGTAAAAAGCTCCCGTTTGCAGTCTACTCCAGAACGCGTAAAAAGTTTTTCCGCTCACAAAGTTGTATTTCAAAAGAACAAGTATTACCTATGAGTACTTAACTAACATGGAAGGATATGAAAAATACCTTATATACAAAATTATAAAGTGAGTCGTAGTGTGATAACCACCGTAAAGGAAAGTTCAATACCTGCGGGAGTCTTAACTTGTTTACCAGTACGTGAGCTGAGATGTGAACTATTCGCATACTCTCGTTCCTTATAACGCTTTCTTTCATGCTCATACAACAAGTACAGTCGTTATTCTGAATTATAGTGCCTTTCTGTTGTACAGAGTTCACTTGACTAAGGTCGTTATAAGACAGAAAACGTACTAAAAGTACAATGTTTGGGCCATGAAATGATGTATTAGAACCCGGCCGTGTTACAATCATATAAACCAAATAAAAACCAAGGGAGACAGGCAGGCACAGGCAGAGTTGAAAGATGTGTTTCTGTACAAATTGTAAAGATTCTGTAGTTAGTTTGTACGCTGGTAGTTGGTATCTAGTGGCAAGAAACCCAATGTCTACGTAAAATATTTGAGCAATATGGTTGGGCCATGTCAATATAATTCAAGCATGTTTTGCTACTGCTTGAAATGCCAGTACTAAAATCGTTAAAGTTCATTTCGCTCTTCATTCGTTAACATGCTTAAAACTTGCATTTTTATTGCGAGCATCTCCTCTCCTCTTTGCGAGCTTTTATGCTTTCCCCAAGAATTTAAGTTTTGACTTTACGATAGACGTTTTAGTGATTTAAATTTTGGGGTGACAGAAAGCAGGTGCTCCATCACGCTCTTTCCCCTTTTTACCTCGCCTTCGTCTTTTTCTTCTGCGGCTTGTTTTATTTCCGTCAAACGAATCCAGTTTTTCACTTAAACATCACACACACAACCAGGGTAGAACAGCTTTTCATTTATCTGAAGTAAGTATATTGCTTACTCGTCAACATGAACCAGTTAAAAAGTAAGCAAAAGCAGATAAATAAGGATGTATACGTAAGAAAACAGTCAGGAGCAGGAACAGGCCCTCACGACAAAAGTTATTACAACAAGCTTCTCTTCTAGTCGTCAATAAACTTTGTAATTGGCACACAAACCAAAGAAATACTCATACAATTTTTCTTCTCATACCTATTTCGTTCCACCAAAAAATTGCAAAAAAACCAAACATTGCTACTACTTTGCTGTCGCCATCACCGCTGTTACGTTATTTATTTTGCCGGATCCGGATTTCTCTAATAAGTTATGATACGCATTATTTCGTTAATAATAATAATAATAATAATAAAAGTTAGTATTTGTAGTAGCATTCCATAGTACAACCAAAATCATTGTATTGAGCATTAAAGAGTAGTGGATGGACTTTTGTTACTTGGTGAGGTGTTCAAACTGTCAAAGAAGGACATGAATTCATACTGTTTAATGAGAGCAACGTGCATGCATGTATTAGTACGAGTTTTAGATACTTTTCATGCTATTCTTTAGAGTAAAGAATTAGGTATTGTATAAAACCACATAGGAACACACGCTGGGGTTTCTTATTTTTCCGACCTCACTGCCGTCATAATAGCAGAGAAGTCATAATGACTGCTGTATAAGATATTTTTTAGTGAATTCATAATTTTCTGCGATAATAACTTATGATCAATGATCATGCATGCAGTGATACACATTTTTATAGTTGCACATAGGAAAACATAATATGTTGATCGTCATGTGGAGCAGTAATGGTGGCTCTGTGTAAAGACATGATATATTATGAAGGGAGAAACATGCACTAAAATCTGAGTTAGAGGTCGAGCTAAACAGCAGAGCAAACTGCACGGTAGAATGAGTAGATGAGTGAAATACTCCCAACTAGAAGTACTCTAAATGCTACACATACGTTTTAATAAGCAATGAAAATGGCTCCGTGGTGAATATTTACAACGTTGCATTCATAAAAGTTGAAAGTAATGTTGTGAAGTTGTAGAAAATGGAATAAATGCTACTAGTTTGCATTCTTACTATAGGACCGGCATCAACATCATCATCAGCATTGTCGGCGATAGAACTAGATTATGCAAGAAAGGAAAGAACAGAGAGAGAGAGAGAGAGGACCGAACACAAGTTTTTTTTGGAATGTTTCCGTAATACAAGTAATATTATATCAAAAGTCAGCAGGCAATAGTAAACTTGTGAGTTTATGTGTGTGCATGCATATGGTACAAAACAGGACATGACTTAAAAAGTAAAGCGCAGTGGTGGTGGTGGTGAAACCAGCAAAGCAAGGAAAAGGGTTGTGTGTTTCGAAATTAGATTTCATGGGGAGATTGAATTTATGAAGATAATAAATTGGCATGTTGAACAAGTGCAAGTGGGTCTCTCTTAAAGAGAAAGAGAGATAGAAGTATTACAAAGTAGATCTATGCTGACATAATCATTTGCATAATACACTAGATACTTAAAAGCGAGAAAGAATATAGAAAATATGGTGATATGATGTGGCATAATATGCTGTGTAGGGTATACCATGTATTTTGTAAAAAATATAAGACTTATGAGCGTTTACTCATATTATGAAATAGTTTGGCATTATGAGATTTTCTAGGGTTGTTGATAGAGGAAGAGGTATCACATGAAATGGTTGTGTATTAGCTTAAAACGTATGGGGTATTAACTTTGATATGTCCATGTCCTTTTATTCGGAATTTTGCTTGATAGCAAATAAGCTTAGCTGAATCCCTGCCTGGTTGGTGGTGGTGGTCGGCTCGTTTAATTTATGACATGTTCGGTTTTACTTTATTAATGGACCAACTTCCATTTTAATTGTATTTAAGCCTCTTCCAACTAATTTAGTTAATTTTTACATATTCTCCACTTTGCTTTCACTAGTTTCACTTGGATGCGTATGTGAATGCGAATTAGATTTGCTCACTCAACTATGACTAACTACAAATTACATACATATACTTAATAGAGGTACATTGTGTATGAGGTTCATTTATAAGAACATTATAAGCATGAAATATCATTCATCCGTTTCCAGTTTCTAATTGAATATAATGTTTTGTATATACATACATAAATATATATGTCCGTATGTATGTTCACAGTGTACTATAGATTTATCCATTTGCCGATCATAGATTCTTAGTCGAACGAAACCCCTTAATTTTCTCCATCCATACTTCCTTTTGCGATACAATTTATTTCATACCTGACAATTTTGACTGACAGCTGCTTCATGATTACAATCGATTCATGCCTCACATGAAAAAATACTCATCCTATTATTTATATTGAAGAAAATTACGTGCTTGGATTGCTCTTACAAATTAATTAATGTCTGATTTTTTTCTTTTTTCTTTCAGGTAAGAATCCGGGTTCACTCACGTACCTTTAAAAATTTATGTACCTCCTACCCCGTCTCCCCTCCTCTTCTGTCTGTTGTTCCCTTTTGAGGAGAAATATCCATTGCTTTGCTCATCATCACCAAATCATCTTATGGATTAAGTAAGTAATATTTACCAGTAATAAATGCCACTTGCTTTGTATATCAGATCCTTTCACTACCGTTCCATTTAGCAATCAGTGGAAACGCTAAAAAAAATAATGAATATTTGACCAAAGTTTCAATACTCTCAAATAATTAAGTATGAAACTGTAGTTATTTATCACAACAGGGCAAAGAACCGGATCACCGTTTGTTTGTTAGGGGATCGTCGATCGTCATTTCTTTACCTCCACATTTCATTTTCAAAACCTACAGACATGTATATCTGCATTATTAATTCTCGTGTACGCATAATATCGCTGCTAAATAATAATGTATTTATTGAGTAGGTATCATAGTCGCGGCAAACACAAATCACAAGAGTAATGATACGATAACGCGTTTTCCTCTCACAAACTATCGACATTCATTCCCCATCCTTCTAAGCAACACACGTAGGACGTGGTAGTACGCAGCGGCATTAGCAGAGCAGTAAAAAACAACTTTGCTTCTCTCTCCTGATAAATATTTTGTGAACTGGAATTCTGTAGAAAAAGCTGAAAAGATACCATACAACTACCACTATTTATCCTGTTTCTCTCTCTCTCTCTCTCTGCATATTTTCCTTTCTCCAGGCAATAACCCAGCTTTAATTACTTACCACAAAACTGTAATAATATATAGTTAAATAATGAAACGGGCTGCTCGCAAACACGGTATAAGCAGTTGTGCATAAACCCATCTGTATAAATATCTTTTCTTGTCATGCAGTTAGTGGCAAGGCGGTAGTAGTTGTGTAGTAGCTGGCCGTGTAGTGAGAACAAGGTCATCAAGTTGATTACTAGCCATTTAAAACAAGATTCGCTTTCCAGTATCAATAATATATTGTGGGTGATTAAGGATATTCCTCCGGATAGTTAGAAAGAGAGAGCGAGAATGAAGCGACATGACTTCGTATTAGTGAAATGCCTGCACATTTCCTATATAGAAACGTATCATTAATAAGTACAAGTCGGTTGCTGGTTTGCTTGGGAATCGTTTTTGGTTTTGGTCGGTAGCAGAGCAGCGGTAGATATACAGTAAAACATGTAAGATAGTTACATTGGTTTAATGCTTCACAGATCATTGAGGTCATTAGTACAATCAGTCCACCACAAGTTTCGGATAAGCGGCCGAACAGTTATTAATTAAAGGTAGTTTGCCTTTGGATGTAGTAAATAGTAACATTTGGCTCTCTTACTCGCTTTTTCCACTTTACTATTTCGTCATGTCTCTGCATGCATACTGCATACAAGCTTGTTTTTACTATAACATTTTGGTCGATTTGTTCGTTTCGTCCAAGTCGTCGTTTTATTTTCATTCTATATTCTACAAGTCACAGGAACACAAAAAATATCTTATACCCTTTTCCCTGTCTCTCTTTCCTGCCAACAGTGAAGTAAAAGCGGCTTTTATGTAACTTAACAGACAGCATCGGGAGAAGCGGTAACAACAACATCAATATAATAGCTGTTTTTATCACCGTATCATCAAAGATTCATTTCGTCCGTAACTGCTGAACACCACCAACAAGCTTTAGTGTAAGCGTAGCGATGGTAGTTGTTGTTCTAGTAAGTAAGCAAGATGGAAACGAATTAATGATACGAGTTAAGTCTTGGAGAAAAAACGACAATAAAAATTTTTACTCTCTGATATCAGCATCGGTATCGCGATTACCGGAGGTTGAATACCTATTAGGAATGCATTTAACATTAAATAATATCGCTCATCTCTGCACATTTATGATGATGACGATGACGAGGATGCGTGTTTGCAATAATGATCCATATCAATATCACTATTATAGATATACTTTAGAATATCCAAACAATAAAAGCTGCAACAACTGTGTAACATGTTTAATTTTTATAACTAGACTCATTGTTTATTTGACATAAAATATATAATAATCTCATGTATCAGTATCATCATTATTATAGCTGAGGTAATGTTGCATATTTATCAACAAGGCACAAATGCTTTTCTCTCTCTCAACCTTCTATTTATCTTCGAGAAATGTGACGTTCGCATGTCAGAATTTTCTCGATTATCATGATCAAATTATATGATGATCGGGTTTTGCTGCAGTTTGAATTTTGACAAGCAACACGAAACAATATTAGGTTTTATTGCAGAAAGAGAACAGTCCAGAGGCTACTGCTAATACAAATATTCATGTGTATGCATACCAAGAGAAGCCGTGATTGTTTGTTGGTCATTTTACTGTTCTCGGTATACGATCTTGATCTTGTTGCGGTATTATCAATTTCCCCTAAAAGTTTAATGGTAACGTAGAAGAAGCGAATGTGAAACATGACATGTTGTTTGTTATTGATATGCATTCTATACGGCGGGAGACGATGAAGGCAGCACCAAGTCAAACAAGCATATCTTGTTTATCAAATATTTTATGTAAATATCTATTGATTGTTTGTTGACTTACTCCCTTTTGACACTAATGATTGTTTGTCTTCTCATGTTACAACTACAAGCAAACAATCACGCAACATAGCACACTAAAACACTACAAACATCAGAATATGGCATTAATAACAATAATAAGCATTGAAAATGTTTGAAAAATTGATTTAACTCGTCGCTGATTTACTCGCAGACAAACAAGAGCAATACCACAGCAGACATTTGACATAATAATACCATTTTCATGTGCATTTACATTTTTTCAGTTCGTTTTAATATTGGTATGCTGCTCGTTTTTATTGTTATTTACAACATGCAACCTACCACTTGGTTTCTTTCTGTTATAGAATGTTATCATCTTGCATAATATTATGAAGAGTGTAATATTATAATATGGAGCAAAATAGTTGTTTTACATTCCAAATCAGATCGTGGGTCGAATGTAAATTCCATTTCATGATTTATTATCGATTGTTTTTGCTAGAATAAAATGCATACATGCAAATTATGTTAGGAAAATTCTTAAACCTCTCTCTTAAAAGTATATATCTATTGTATTGACTGCGTACGTGTAACAATAATAATAATAATACACTGTTTGGCTCTGTGTGTAGAGTGCAGAACTCAAAGATTCGACAAAATGATTTGTTATTTCGTAACTGTGAGGAAAAAAGGAAGCACGGCATCAACTTGCATTTTTCCTCTTTCCACTTTATACTTTTTGTATACTCGCTGGACACGCATATTCCACAACATTAAAGCTTTGTTGGGTATGGCTCGCATAAAAGAACAAGAAAGAATTCAATTCACGTGCGACAAGCTCACCTCCTCTTTCAGTAATAACGGGAGCAGTTTAGTCAGCTAGTTGCTCCTTGTACCTTTTCCGTTTCTACCATCCCATTTCTGACCCTTACGTAAAGAAGGGAAAATCCAAAAATTAGTCATGCAATTTTACTCGCACAGTTAACTCAAATCACCATCATCATGAACTGAGCAGCAGGTAGAGAAATAAATATTATGCATGCGAGAAAGGAAAAAGTATAAAAAATGTCTAACCTATGCTGTGACAAGTACAACTTTCTTCCGATAAAAAGAAAGCTGAAAACAAAAAGACTGGTTTTATGTCGCTACCGGAATTATACGTATTAAGCAGGAAAGTTTACACGTTCTACAGCAGGAATGCAATGCGTTCATTTCACTCTTACCACTGGTGTAATGTGTATCATGAAGGGGCGCAGTAGAAGTGCTACTTGTCATGCACCTTACTGCTTGCCGTGTAGCCGTAACCGTACGTGATTATTATTTGAGTAGCAGTCAAAACCACCGAGAAGAAATGAATATTGTTTGATAACATGACAAGAAATGACTATACATTTAATATATAAAAATAAAAGAATGCAGAGAAGGGAAAATGTAACAAGTTGCCTTTGCTTGCTTTTATACCACATAAAAATTTGAAGGTAGAGAGGTTCCATTGAAAATATTCAAAAAGTAAGAAGCAAGGTTTTTTTCTCTTTGCGTATATCGTCATCGTAAAAAGAACTAGTGTGTGCAATGATGGTGGTGGCAGTTATTTGAGTAAGCAGCACTATAAGAGTCGTGATACGACAAACGATAAAAAAGGCAGTGCAGGTAGTCGATTCAACAAATGAGCTTTTTCCATAATACATCCGTTTTCTCGTTGTGTTTGTATGTTACTGCAATTTTCTTTCTTTGGTTGATCTTCCTTCTCTCTCAATATAAGTTTGGTGCTGGTACTTTTCCATGCTCAAATCGTAACTGGTATGGTGTGTGTAAGGTATTAATGATAATGATAAGTAAGCCAAACGACCTACCTTATAGAGCTCGTGAAAGCATTTACTATAGCAGTGAAAAGGAAAAGCAGGCATCGAGAATTGAGTCTTTTTCGTAGTTTGTTGAGGAATATCACTCCTCTTTCTTGATACATATATCGTTGTATTGCTAGCTTTTACCATTTCCCTTTTTATATGATTTTTCTTTAACCTTACGAGTAGAGGATGCTTCTTGAATGTTAATTTTGGTCAGACATGCCGACCAGTCGAGCAAAGAGCATGCTGATTGTGTTATACGAGTCGAAAGACGTTAAGAACCATTTGGTGGTCGATTGTAAGTAAGTTTATATTCTCATCCACCTCTACCTCACCACTATCGCACCACCACCGGTCAAGAACTCCATTTAAACCACATTGGCCTGGATTATATTATAACCCATGTACCCGTTTCACTGCAATTGTACGTACATGAGCTTACCGTACTTTTATATACAATAAAAGTTTGTACTGTATTACGGCTGTAGTGAATGGGCTGGTTAAATGAAAAAAAGACGTAGAAGTAACAGATGACTTAAAGCCGGTTGCCGGCTTTTGATGCTCATACAAAATTCAATATAAAAAAGTACAGAGACAACAACATCGAAATGTTTCAGTATTATTAATAGAGAAATACTTGGTTCCCAAACCCGCTGTTGATTTAACTGGATCTGAACTCTGTCCTACAACAAAAAAGGGAAGACGAGCATTGAATCAACAAGAGGGATACACCCACAACAGCAGCTACTACTACCATACCATAATCGTAATAATAATCATTCTCGTTGCACGGTGCTTCAGTCGGAAAGAAAAAAAAGTATAAAGAAAGTTAAAGCTTCCACTAAACGAAACAAGTTAAAAGGGGAAAGAGCAACAACGGCAAGAATTTTGCTTGCATTGTTGCGCTATTATGCATATTATAAATAAATATATATGTAAGACCTCGACAGTAGCGGTTCCGGTGAAATTTTCTGGGTAGAAAGTACATTCATTGT